>CM066171.1:28080942-28318442 GCA_033629205.1 Lithocarpus polystachyus
TTTGTGTAGTTCAAGTTTACTCTGAGTTTGTATTATAAGCATGATATGTTGTTAGATTTATTGTTTTGCTTTGTTTTTCTGTTTTAAGTTGCTGGGTGAAGATTTTGGGTGTGTATGCATACTTGAAGTGTTCATACGCATACAATTGGGATGCGCACGCACACTCATGCCCCAAAACCCTAATCCACTTATGTTTTTTTTCTCTGCTTCCTTTTATATGTTTGGCCTTTGTTTAACATTGTTTTTCATATTTTTAGGTATATGTTCTTCTATTGTGTTTGTTTTGCTTCGTCTTATCTCTTTTAAGTTTATTAGGGTTTAGATTGTGCGAATACCATAAACATGCATATGAACATGAACATGCATTGATGCATAGGTGGTGAGTTGTGGTGAGATAAATAAGGTAAGTCATACATAGATCGCATGTACATGCACTTAAGCGTTTGAATTTGAAGTTGTTTAATATGCTTGATTGAAAAACATGAGTTTGTATGTCTAGGCTTGAATGCTTTGTGCTTGAATCTACCTAATGATGTTTCTACCTTTGGTGATGTATGCTTAATGCCATGATAGATGAATATTAGGTTTGAGGGATGTTATGCCATGTTTGCTTGGTTTAGATGCATGTTAGAGTGTATGTGTGTGTGAGTTAGAATAACATATTAAGGAACCATTTAATGAGATTAAGACTTGGAACATAATGAGTGGAGGCCGACCTACGAGTTGGGTGCCTAACACCTTCCCATCTCCATACCTAAACTCCAAACACGTGCTTTGATAAAGATCAACCATTCCATAAGTGTGTTATATTTATGATTTCTAGACTTAATCTAGGTGGCGACTCCATTTACACCCTTCACCATGGTCTACTCTAGGCCAAGGTGTACTTCCCATGGACCTTTGGGGGAAACACCAGATGGAAAAACTTCTCCCTTAATCTTGCCTGCACAGCCAAACCCATGAACCAAAGTACTATAAGTAACAACATCAATCTCACATTTCCATTTCTTCATTTGCAAAAAGAATTCCCAAGCTTTCTTAATCTAACTAGCTTTAAAATACCCTTTAAGCATTATACTATATGTCATTAAGGTCAGATTCAATCCCCTCTCAACCACTTTCTTCAACACCTCCAACACCTTAAGCGTCCGCTTAATCAAACAAAACTCATTTGCAGTTATATTATAGCTAACACAATTAGCCTTAAACCTATCCTTTAGCATCTTAAACAAGTTATGAGCCATTTTAATGCGTTTCACTTTGAAAAAAATGTCAAGAATAGTGTTAACCAAATTCAAGTTCTAAAAACAACCATGTTCGTGCATTAACATGAAGAGTTTGAAGGCTTTATCGGGTTTACCTATGGTGGCAAACCTTTCGGTAATAATGGCGAAGGTTTTTGGGCTTGGGCCAAGGCGGCGAGAACACGTTCGAGCCACAAGGCCCTACACTACCTTGTTATCGTGCATACGGGCTGCGATGTTGATGACGTGGTTAGATGAGGCGGCAGAGTGAGTGAAATTGGCATGGTGGTGGTGGTGGTGGTGGTCTAGGGTTTTGAAGAAGTGGTGGTCTAGGGTTTTGAAGAAGTGGGGGGGTTTGGGTTCGTGGTTCTAGAGGAGCTTGAGGGTTTTATTGACTAGGTCTTGGGTCCATTAGATTTGAGGGTTTTGGAGGGCTTGGGTTAGGGTTTTTGTCGGAGGGTGGGTTTTGCTAATGTCACGGCGTCTTGTGGTGGCAATAGTGGTGGTGGTGGTGAAAGAGTAGCATGGAAGTGAATATGGTGGTTTTGGAAGGTGGGTTTTGAGATGGGAGAGTGGTGAAGGAGCTCTTTGAAGCGAAGTGAACATTTTCAATTTTCTTTGTCTTAAACCCATAAGATTTTCATAACAGTTATTGTCTAGGATGAGGATATGATGCTAGAGGACGAAGTGGAAGCCGATGGTCATTGGGCCAACCAAATTTTGACAATATGGGGGTTAATGTTTTAAGCATTGGTCCTTATTGGTTTTGAGTCCTGATCTTTGAAGCACATTAGTAGGTTGGAGTGACAAGAAGCATCCATTCTGTAGATGATGTGCTTAAGATACTCGTTGAAGGTGATGACAAGGAAGTTGAATCAAAGTTGTTGGTGCTTTTCCAAAATGATAATTTACCGCATCTCTACAAATCATATTTATTGAACTTTGTTAAGTTTTTGTTGAGGAACCGGCTGAAGATTGTTTGGTGTACCCTTTTGAAAAAGGCAAGGCTTGATGCCAAAAAATATAAGAAGATTGAAGAGAAAATGATGGGTTTGGGACCGAAAATGGTGGCAGTTGTGCATTAGTTGCATGCCGCAATGGTTACTCCACAAGAAAGGGAAATAACTTGGTGAAGAGAATTAGAGAAATGGCTTATCGATTCAAGGAAGAGGGAGCTTTGTGATTAAGGATTATTGGCTATGATATAGGAATTATCCACAAAATTTATGAGCTCTCTATCTTTAGGATCTGATAGGATTAGATTGGCTTATAAGTTTGGTTTTTATTTATCTTTGTTTTGTTTCCAATTGTTATTTGTTCACATTGTCAATTGTAGTATTTGAATTAAGATTTAAATACTATCTTGTTCCTTCTTCTCAATAAAAAAAAAAAAAAAAACTATCTTGTTCCTAGCATTTCAAATGTATTATTTTATCCTTTTAACTTCTATTTTTGTGTCAAAAGTAGGTTGCAATTATAGACAGGTTACTTGTTTAAATTTGTATTTGGTACCTATGGAGGGAAGTAAAGTAGAGTCGGTTGAAGATAAGATAATTTCAGGCCAAATCTAATCTACTCTACTCCTCCTCCATTCTCCTCAATCCAAATGGACCATTAATCTAGGTGAGACCTAAATTGTGCATTTAATTAATCGTTCAATTTGTATACATGTTAAATGGGTGAGACCTAAATTGTGCACTTTTAACTAATTGTTAAATTTACGTACGAACACTGAAAACTTGAAAATAACCAAAATATCAAACTGGGCTTATGCTGATTCAAAGTCATCATGCTTAGCCAAATTGCCTTATCATATCTTGGGACTAATTACTTGTGACCTAGTCATGCTATATACGTTTAGTTTATATGTCCACTTCCTTAAAAGTTTTCCCTTTTGGTCATTTTCAACCCGTTTCAGGTGCTTGCACTTTATTAGATTTCATAGGAGTATGCATTTTCCCTTATAGTCTATGTGACTATAATTGTTTATCATAAATTTAAGTCAACATTTCTTTAGAAGAAAATGAAACTTCCACACCTTTGAATATTTCAATATAATTGTGAGTACATTATGTCAGTGAAGGTTAAGCATAGCTTTGGGTTGTTGGACTATAAAATATCTTTAGCCTAATGTATCCAAAGGAGTATGTGTAATTGACAATTAAGTGAAACTGCATTGTTTGGGGCTGATTTGGGGAAAAAAAACACATCAACACGATGATGTGTCACTTAAAAGCCAAAGTTAACCGAGTGTGTTTTTACTAACAAAACCAAATTTTAGGATATAAAATCCAAGCAACCATAAACTTCATTGTGTACTTTGCAATTTACCACCAAAAATTGCATATTTGACTAATGATACAAAAATTTATAATTGCAATAGAATTTAAATCTATTGTGTCCCCTCCTTGATCATTTCTTTTATCAGCAGGCTAAGACAACAATTGACTTTTTTGTGTAAATAGGATTTGAACTCATCCACACCTTTCAATATTTCAATATAATTGTGAAAACATTATGTTAGTGAAGATTAAGCATAGCTTTGGGTTGTTGAACTATAAAATATCTTTAACCTAATGTATCCAAAGGAGTGTGTGTAATTGACAATTAAGTGAAATTACGTTGTTTGGGCTGATTTGGGAAAAAAATACACATCAACACGATGATGTGCCACTTAACAGCCAAAACTAACTGAGTGTGTGTTTTTACTAACGGAACTAAACTTTAGGGTGTAAAATCCAAACAACCCTAAACTCAGGGTGTAGTTTGCAATTTACTCCAAAATATTGCATATTTGACTAATGACATATATATATATATAGATTTTTTTTTTTAGAACGGAACAAGAGAGTGTACCTTGATGCGGTGAAATTCAAAACCGAATGAAGAAGTACTTGGGAAGACTTTCAATCTTCACTCCAATTCCACTTGATGCCCAAGATGTGTGGTCTCTCAATCAGTTCTATGTTTTCTAGAGAGAATATGAAAGAGTGTCTCTCTTCCTTATTTCATATATGTTTTCACATATTAAACATACAAACCATTTTATTCTATATAAAATTCTGTATGTTTCTCTCCACATAACTGATTATCTAATTGGGCTAGCCTTTTGAGCCTTCCCAATTGGGCTTTAGTGTGTGGCTTGGAGTGGGACCAAAAGGGAACAAATAAGACACTAGTTCCAATGGGCCTTGGGCTTTTCTGTCAACTCTTGACAAGTCCAAAGTTACCATTAATTATATTTAATACCACTATATAAATATAATTGCACTCTAGGCCTCATTAATAAATTATATCCCAAGACTTTATTATACATGCAACCCCTTCATAAAATATTCGTAGTAATACAAAGTCATGAATATAGACTGCCACTTTGTAAATTACTACATCTTAATCCTTGAGTACCCGGTTTAATCCTTTTGAGTTATTCACCATATATTTATAAAATCCAATTTTATAAATATATACTTTAGTCTTACTAAAGTGGTTAGGCCTAACTCTCTGAATAACTGTACCCATTAAACTTATCTCAAGGGAATATTTTATATCTCCGTTAAGAGACTATGAATTCCATCTTGAGAATATATGTTCCATCAACACTAAATGTGACTGCCCAACATACTGAGGTTTTGACCGTTACTTTAGATCTCACTCCTGATATATCAAAGCAACTTACATTTCATGATCAGGTCCATTATTCTATCAGGATTAAGAGTTCATGTGAATACAAGTCGTGAGATTTATTATTCAATTGACAGTCGTTAGGAGAATAATAAATCTCACAGCGGTCCAGTTCAATATGTCTTAACTCTTAAAACATATCAACATATTAACTAGAAGTCACCACTTCCATGATCAAGACAAATCATCGTAGTTAATATGTTATAGTCTTCGCAGATGAAATGCCCAATTTCATCACCGACTACGAACCAAAATTCTGAGTTTACAAAGAACTTGTGATTTATATCTTCTGTGACTTTTCACGTAAATCACATACTATGCATCTCATGGACTATTTGATAATGTCCGAATATTCATGTTACCATTATTTTAGATAAGAATAAAATAACTTTATTAAACACAATATTAAGTCATACATCATTTCTCACATAGTGTCATACATAATATCATACATAGCATCATACAATAGGATTTAAGGGCACATATCTTAACAATTCCACCACAAACAAATACCCCAAAAGCTTTGTTAACCACCTTTGTTGAGCAGGAGTAGCAATCCTCTACTCTAGAATGTAATTCAAACTTTGTTGGTCTATTTTGATGATAAAAGGTCTTCCCAAGAGATAAGGTCTCCATTTGTGGACAGCAGTGACTAAAGCAAGCAATTCCTTCTCATAGGTGGATAGTTGTAAGGTTTTTCCCTTAAGCCTTTGGCTATGGAAAGCAATAGGCCTCTGATTTTGCATCAAGACAGCCCCTAAGCCCAACCCAGAAGCATCACATTCTATAGTAAAAGGAAGATTAAAGTCAGGTAAGGCCAAAACTGGGGGCTGACTCACTGCAAGCTTCAGTTGTTAGAAGGCAGCCTCAGCTTGTGGAGTCCACACAAAAGAATTCTTCTTCAAGAGGGCAGTGAGAGGGGCAACAATCTGTCCATAGTACCTTATGAACTTCCTATAGTAACCTGTTAAACCCAAAAAACCCTTCAAGGCTTTGATAGATGTAGGAATAGGCCAAGACACCATGACAACAGTTTTTTTAGGATTAGTACTCACACCCTTTCCAGAAATAATGTGACCAAGATACTCTACCTCTGAACATCCAAAAACACACTTAGTTCTCTTAGCAAACAACTGGTGTTTCAACAGCAACTCCAATACAAGTCTGAGATGCTCAAGATGGGACTCCAAAGATGAACTGAAAATCAGAATATCATCAAAGAAGACCAACACAAATTTCCTTAAGTAAGGCCTGAACACATCATTCATTAAAGATTGGAATGTTGATGAAGCATTGGTCAAGCCAAAGGGCATAACTAAGAACTCATAATGTCCATCATGAGTCCTAAAAGCAGTTTTAGGAACATCCTCCTCTCTCATCCTGATTTGGTGATAACCAGACCTTAAGTCCAACTTCGAAAAAATGAAGGAACCAACAAGCTCATCAAGCAATTCATCCACCACTGGAATAGGGAACTTGTCCTTAATAGTAGCCTGATTCAAAGCCCTATAATCCACACACATTCTCCAAGAGCCATCTGCCTTCCTTACCAACAACACTGGGGAAGAAAATGGACTCTGACTAGGTCTTATAGAACCAACCCCCAACAATTCAGCAACTATCTTTTCAATCTCAGCTTTCTGAAAATGTGGATATCTATAGGGTCTTTGACAAATAGGGTCAGTACCATCCTTCAAGAGAATTTGATGCTCATGCCCTCTACAAGGAGGTAAACCAGTTGGGGTATCAAATACTGAAGCAAACTCAGATAAGAGCTGTTCAATAGCAGGGTCACATGGCTGTACAGATGAAGTAGCAGACCCCAAAGATACAATCTGCAACAGAATGCCTTTTCTGACAGGTTTTCTAAAAAATTGGTCGCCTTCTTGTAGAGAGTGATCAGTAGGGTGCAGACCTACCAAAGTCACTGTGGCACCCAAGTGTTGGAACTTCATAAACTTAGCCCCAAAATCCCATTGGATAACACCCAAGGTTCTAAGCCATTGAGTGCCTAAAACCAATTCACAATCTCCAAGAGTCAACACATTCAAATCCACTGCAAAAGCATGTCCTTGCACTGAAACTCTAACATTGGCACACACACCTTGAGTCTGAATGGTAGCACCATTAGCCACTCTTACCTCAAATGTTAAGGTAAGATCTAATGACAGTTCTAAAATAGCTAGGATGGCAGAATCCAAGAAATTGTGTGTGCTACCTGTGTCAATTAAGATAGTAACCCAGTGACCATTAATTTTGCCTTTAACTCTCATGGTACCAGGTGAAGGACTACCCATTAAAGCATATAAAGTAATTTCAGCTACAACCTTCTCAACATCAGATTTATTATCTACAGAATTATCTCCATCCAATGATAATAAGGTAGCCTCAGACTCATCACATTCAACTATCTGAACATTTGAACTAGATTCTTGAAAAGGAAATAAACCTTCTAACAAAAAGAGTTTGGCTGACTTACATTTATGTCCAGGTTGAAACTTCTCATCACTGTTGAAACAAAGCCCTCTTTTTCTCCTTTCCTCCATTTGAGCAGGTGATAACCTTTGCAAGGGCAGCCTATATCTGGAATCCAACTTCACATCAGGTTTCGGACCCAAAATGGAAGGCTTAGTGTGATAAATTGTAGGTCTTTGACTTCTGCTGCTACTGTTCAAATATTCTTCTTGGATTTTGGCTAATCCAAAGGCTTCATTGAGATTCTTGGGATTAAGCATCTTCACAGGTAATCTCACCTCATCTTTTAGACCACTTAAAAAGCAACTTAGTTTATGGCTATCTGACAGACCTCTAATCCTGTTTGATAAAGCTTCAAATTGCCCTTTGTAAACCACCACACTACTTGACTGCTTCAATCTTGTGAGTGATTCCATAGGATCTTCATACGCAGTACTCCCAAACCTAGTCAACAAAGCTTCTACAAATCCCTCCCAAGTTGCAAACATCCCAGTCTCATCACTATCTTGGAACCAGATTAGGGCATCTCCATCCATGTGAAAGGAAGCCATTAACAACCTTTCACTCAGTGGTGTTTGATAAAAATTGAAATATTGATTAGCCTTATACAACCAAGAAGCAGGGTCATCTCCCTTGAATTGCGGAAAATCAAGTTTCACACTCTTTGAAAAATTCAAGATAGGCAGAGTAACGGCATGTGATATTGGAGTGCTTGGGGTTTGAGATGAAGACTTTAAGGATGCAACTTGTTGCCTCTGTTCCTCTGCTTCAGTGAGTTTTAGCAGGGCTAAGCTAATTGCATTCAATTGTTGAGTGTTGGCATTCAATTGTTGAGTGTTAGCATTCAACTGTTGATTGATCTCTTGTAATGAATGAGTATGGTGGTTTGTGGTGGTTTTGAGAAGGGACAAGGATTCGTTGATGTAGGAAGAAGATCTAGTCTCGGTCATGGTTGCAGGAAGGTTGGCTCTAATACCAATTGTTAGGTGTTTGTTTAATCAGAAAATATAAGAGCAAAAACAAGAAAAAGAAAAGAAACAGAATTGGAAATAGCAAGTTACTTCGAGGGTAACTACCTCCTAACAGAAATAGAAGGAGAGCAAGACTGAAAGAGAGTGGGAAGGAGTTGATTAATTCTCTTCATACCTTTCATCATATCATTCCACATCTTTATACAAGTCACCAATCTTCCCGCCAAACTAACTAACTAACTCATAATAACCCAACTACTCTAACTAACAACTGTCACAGCTAACTCACTTAGCACAGCTCACTTGGCACAGTCAGTTACACACCCTTACAATGATATAGAATTAGCTAAATGCTATACAACTAACTAGTTTCTTAACAAACTATTAAAAGCAAACAAGAGTCACTGTTTTATTCTATGAAACCTGCAATATTTCCATTAAAAGCAAGCAAGACCTGTAATCCACTTTTCAAAAAATAAAAAAATCAAAGCACAACTACAAGTATTTGCTCACACTCAAAAATGAAAAATACATTTCTATTCATTCTTCTAAGCATACAAAAGCAGTAAAACTATTTCTTAATTAAACACAACAGCTAAATAAAATCCCTCCATGGGCTCTAGCCCATGAACACATTTAGCATTGGTTAAGTCCCAGCAAATCTCAATTTTACCACCACTTACACAAACTAACCTTCATAACATCATGTGCCCCATGACGGAATTTTCCTAATCCAGCAATAAGTCATTTTCAAACATCTTTAGTTGGTTAAAAGATTGAGAAAACACTTCAGATTTTAATCAAAAGCAATGAAAAATGCTTGGGATAAATACTTAGAACAATGAATACTAAAGAAACACTTAAATGCAGGAGCAAACTACTGCTGATTGTCTCAGTGATAAAAATCTAAACTCCACTTAGGATATATATATATTGAACATAAGTATACACAAACTGAAGCTGCCTTAGCAGATTAATCATTTGGCTTGCAGTTTGTTCTGTTGCTAGATCCTTACCAGCACATAGAACCGAAGAAACAATCGCTCATCTTATCCTGTGACAGTTAGATTTTATCCCATACAAACAAAAGAAGTAAGAAAAGACCAAGAAAGAAGCAGACCTAAAGTCAGAAAGAGGCAATCAAGCAGAGGATTAGAGTGTCAAAGAACATGACAGTTACATTTCATGCCGTACAACAGAAATAGTTAAACTTTAAAAAGAAAGGCAATAAGTATTATTGGATTCTAATTATTATCTATATATATATTAAAAACCGAAGCCTCTGAAACTCCCACAATTTTCCACATCATCATTTTAATTTATAATTTTTTTTAATTTTTAAAACTAAATAGTGAGAGAGTCCTAATAGGAGTCTCTCTCCCTCTTTTTTCCTCATCATTTTAATTTATAAAAAAATTTAATTTGTTAAACTAAATAATGAGAGAGTCCTAATAGGAGTCTCTCTCTTTTTTCCTTAATCCTAATAGGAGTCTTTTTTTTTTTTTTTTTTTTTTTTCACGTGAGTTTTTTTTTTTAACCTAAAGTGAGCCCTTAAAAAAAAAAAAAAAAAACTAACGTGAGGTCTAATTTAAAAAAATTTATTTTTTTAATCCTAATTCTAACGTAAGTCTTTCAAAAAGTTAAAATTTTCAGTTTTATATTATATATAGATATTATTATCTATATATATATATATAAATATATAAAACCGAAACTTCTGAAACTCCTACAATTTTTCACATCATCATTTTAATTTATAATTTTTTTAAAATTTTTAAACCTAAATACTCTTTTTTCCTCATCATTTTAATTTATAAAAAATTTTAATTTATTAAACGAAATAGTGAGAGAGTCCTAATAGGTGTCTCTCTTTTTTTTTCTTAATCCTAATAGGAGTCTTTTTTTTTTTTTTTTTCACGTGAGTCTTTTTTTTTTTTAAACCTAAAGTGAGCCTTAAAAAAAAAAACTAATGTGATGTCTAATTTAAAAAAAAAATTATTTTTTATTCCTAATTTTAATGTAAGTCTTTCAAAAAGTTAAAATTTTCAGTTTTATATTATATATAGATAATAACAATAATGTGGCAAGCTCTAAGAATACGAGAATGCAATTTGTAGATCTACTATTAAGATAACATAGATTAGATTGGTAGTGGATAGTAGATATAATTGCAGTTGAATATTATGTAAAGTTATCACCATAGAATAGCCCACGTCGAAATGTGTTATGTGAAACCAATGATATGAAAGAAAAAGAATTTTTTTAAATCATTATATTGAAGAAATTAGTTATTTTCATTCATTTTCAAATTATATATTTTTAAAATTTAAGACATATACCTTTAAGTAAAATAAGTACTTTTAATTTTTATTTATCTATCCCGTGCATCGCACGGGTTAGCGACCAGTTTATTTAAATTTTAAAATTGATATGTTTGTGTATAGGGATCTGATTGTATTAGAGTTCTAATGTCAAAATGGTTGCAATAACAGACACATATAACTTGATTACCTTTTTCTTAAATGTCAAAGTCACAGCCTTGATAAAAAAAAATGAATGTACACATCGATATCAGTACCCAAAAAAAAAAAAAAAAAAATTAGGGTAACACAAAGGCTTGATGGGCTGGCTAATGTTTCCTTTAAGCATTTTATCAAACAGTTAAATTGCAAAGCTTTGCATTTGTGTATCAAGTGTAAAGAGTGAACATTGGAAGGATTTACTAAATCTTTAAAAAATATATATAACAATAAAAATCTAATTAATTGGGCAGCATTCTTAATAATCAAACATTAAGAATCAACCTCATAACAACTCAAAGAAAAAAAATCAAATAAAGAAAAAGACTGAAACAATGCAAAGTCCTAAAAAGATCCCAAAATTCCTGAATCCAAATGAACTTTGATATCAATATTATTAAACCCTTTAATCAGTCCCAGCTTTCTTTGCCCAATAAATTCTTAGGGTAAATTCCACAAACCACCCCTGAGGTTTGTGATAATACCAACTAAGTCCAGAACATTTCAAAACTTACCAATTTCGTCCAAAATCACAATTTTGGACAATTTTGTCCCTGAACTAAAAAAAAAAAACGTTGTTATTATTTCTTTTTTTTTTTTTTTTTTTTTCTCTTCTTCCTCTGTCTCTTTCATCTCCCCCTCTCTTATCTGAGCTTCAAAATCTCAGAAACCCATTCAAACTTGCAGATCGAAAAAACACAAACCCAAACAGATCGGAAAAACACAAACCCAAACAGATCGGAAAAACACAAATACAAACCCAGCCCATAACAGATCGGAAAACACAAACACAAACCCACAATAGCCATGATCTTAACCCACAGCCCACAACAGATCGGAAAACACAAACACAAACCCCACAACAGCCAAACTTGAAACCTATTCAAACCTGCAGAAATTCATCAAACAACCACAATCCACCACATAAATCCAATAAACAACCACAATCCACCGAAACCCAGCCAAACCCGAAACCCCATAAACCCTCTGCCACAACCAAAATCCACCACCGAGCACACAAACTCAGCCAAACTTGCTACCCACGTTGAATGCACTACGCAGCAACCCACGGCGAATGCCACAAGTGAGAGAGGTATGAGATAGCAGAGAAAGAGAGAGGCGGAGATCAAAGAGAGTGAGGGTTAGAGTTAGGCAAGGGCTTGGGTCGGCGGCGAGTGGAGGAAGAGGTGGGTCGGAGCTGGGTAGGCGAGATGGGTCTTTCGGTAGCTGGGCAGGCGAGATGGATCGGCAAGGTGGAGGAAGAGAGAAAAATTTGAAGGAAGAGTGGGAGACGGTGAGCGAGGAGAGGGGTAGATGAAAGAGGGGGAAAGAGACAGAGGAGATGAAAGAGGGGTGAATTTTTTTTCCTGAGATTTTGAAGCTCAGATAAGAGAGGGGGAGATGAAAGAGACAGAGGAAGAAGAGAAAAAAAAAAAGAAATAATAACAATGTTTTTTTTTTTTTAGTTCAGGGACAAAATTGTCCAAAATTGTGATTTTGGACGAAATTGGTAAGTTTTGAAATATTCTGGACTTAGTAGGTATTATCACAAAACTCAGGGGTGGTTTGTGGAATTTACCCAAATTCTTATCAAACCCATATACCCAAAAAAAAGAAAAAGAAAAAGAAAAGTATAAAAAGTAATTTCATAACAATGTCTAATGACATAAATAGTGCCTCAAAATTACAATCACACTTTCAATCCTAGCTTTTTGCTCAAAACTTATCTCAAAAAACTCAATCCCAAAATATTACAAGTACTTAAATAAACAATTCCACGCCAATATAAATACTGTTCCAATATTCCAATACATTTCACCATCAGAATTATCCAAAGATTCAAAAAGTAAAACTAAAATTTGAATTAACGCATAGGATGATACATAAATGAAACCCTAGGAGAGAGAAATTTGAAAGCTAAAAGCCTAAAACAGAGAGAGAGAGAGAGAGAGAGAGAGAGAGAGAGAGAGAGAGAGAGAGAGAGAGAGAGTTGAGAACCTGTTTGCATCGTTGCAAGGGGGTCACGGTCTTCGTCATCATCGATGAGTGCAGTACTTGACGGCAAGATCAGATGTGAAGTCCTGACTGAGTCAGATGGGGTGGAGTGCTGGACTGGACGGTTGAGAGCAGAGAGGTGATGGCAACATAGAAGAGAATAGGGATTAGGGATGTTGATGCAACATTATGCCCACTGAACAACAAGAGTAGCCATCACCTGTGGAAGGGTTTCAGGCTTCTTGGAGTTTAAACATGTCCCCAGATGCCAATTCCAAAACATGAGATAGTAAAAGGAACTAGGAAGGATGAAGCCAATCAACTTTCAAACTTTTGAATTCAATGGCCATCATCACCTGTTGCCCTGTCTCAATTGTTGCCACATACAATTGTACTTTGTTTCCACTAAAAGGCTGAAAAAGGGTTTTTAAACGCTCAAGTACTTTGTTCCCATTTATAACCCTCCACCACCATAGCCTCAATAAAATAAATTTTTCTTTGTGGACTGCTTACACAAGCAGGCATTATATGTCTCAATTTTAGGTGATGACTGAAATTCCTAATGCAATTTCAGTTTTCTTTGAAGAGCAAAAAAGATGTGCATCCTATAAAGCAACACTGTCAATCATGAGTTAGCTACTACAACAATAGGAGCCCTTCACATTAGGAAATGTTTTCAATATTTGACAAGAGGATGTGAGTTCAATGTCACTATTCATCAGCCAATTTAAATGCCACTAGGCTTCACAGCTTGAACTGACGTGGAAGACGGCCACATCTACTCTGCAATCTCAAAATCTCTTTTGCAAAACCTTGATTACCAGTTAGCAAAAGCCCATTCAAAACTTGATTGAGAGTGAACTTTCGAGGAAAAAATCCTCTATCAACCATCTCAATCAACAACTTCCCAGCCACCAACAAATCATCCGATTTCCTCCTCACAAACATCGCACTTATCAAAACATTATACGTATCCAAATTGGGCAAGAAAACCCCACTACCCATCTTTCCAAACACCTCCAAACCCGTTTCTATCTCTCCAGCATCACAAAAATAATGGATCACAATGTTATATGTTTGAACATTCGGCTCACACTCATCATCCTTCATTCTTCCCATAAACTCCAATGCCCTATCCATTTCACCCACGTGACACAATCCCCTAACCAACACATTATAAGTCGTCGAATTAGGCACATACCCCTTAACCACCATCTCTTCAAAAACCAAAACTGCATTTTCCACACTATCCTTCTTACACAAAACCTGAATCAAAGCATTATACGTCACAACCGAAGGAAGCACCCCTTCCTTAATCATCTCATCAAAAACCTTTCTAGCTCTCTTAATCTCACCCGCACAACCAAACCCATGAACCAAGGTAGTATAAGTAACAACGTCAATCCCTCATTTCCTTTTCTTCATTTGCAAAAAGAATTCCCAAGCTTCCTTGATCTGACTAGCTCTAAAATACCCTTTAAGCATTATATTATACGTAGTTAAGCTCGGATTCAATCCCTTCTCAACCATTTCCTTCAACACCTCCAACACCTTAGGCGTCCGCTTAATCAAACAAAACCCATTTGCAATTATATTATAGCTAACACAATCAGCCTTAAACCTACCCTTTAACATCTTAAACAAGTTATGAGCCATTTCAACGCGTTTCGATTTGTACAAAATATCAAGAATAGTGTTGAACGAATTCAAGTCCTGAAAAAAACCGTGTTCGTGCATTGACATGAAGAGTTTGAAGGCTCTATCTGGTTTACCTACAGCGGAGAACCTTTCGGTGATAATGGCGAAGGTTTTTGGGCTTGGGCCGAGGCGGCGAGAGTGCATTCGGGCCACGAGGCCCCACACCGCCTTGTAGTCACGCATACGGGCTGCGATGTCGATCGCGTAGTTGAATGAGGCGGCGGAGTGAGTGAAATTGGCGTGGTGGTGGTGGTCTAGGGTTTTGAAGAAGTGGAGGGCTTTGGGTTCGTGGTTCCAGAAGAGCTTCAGGGTTTTGTTGACTAGGTCTTGGGTCCATTGGATTTGAGGGTCTTGGAGGGTTTAGGTTAGGGTTTTTGGGTCGGTGCTAAGGATTAGTTTAGCTAAGGTCGCGGCGTCTTGTGGCGGAGGCGGTGGTGGTGGTGGTGTGGTGGTGAGAGGGTGGCGTGGAAGTAAATATGGGGGTTTTGGAGGGTGGGTTTTGAGATGGGATAGCGGTAAAGGAGCTCTTTGAAGCTGAGTGAACATTTTCGATTTTCTCAGTCTTCAACCCACAAGTTTTTCATTACGGTTATTGTCTAGTTGGGAACCAACTAGTTTTGGGCCTTTATCTATCTCTTGTTAATATGGTTGTAAGTGGGCCGAGCGGACTCATACTCAAGTATTAAAAACTTAGGTATAACTTATTATCAAATAAGATTATATGATCTTGAACCAGCTTAAGTCTAGTGCACTAAATTCGTTAAGATGTTAGTACATGTAAAATATTTGCCACATGTCAATTTTCCAATGGATCTAATGCTCATGTGGAGCCAATCTTTACCTGTATGTTCAAAATTTATTTATTTTTTTTTTTAAAACAAACTTGAGCTTGTTTACAATCTACTTTATTCATTCATTGTATGCTAAAAAAAAACATTGAATTCTTTTTTTTTTTTTGGCGTAAATGCAATTTTAGTCCCTATATTTTGACTTTTTTCCATTTTGGTCCCTACATTTTCATTTTACCACTTTTAGTCCATAAACCAATTAACACATGACATTTAAGTCGTTACCGTCACCCAACTAACAGAAAATGCTGACGTGGCTGACAGCACGGCCAAAATGGCCAAATACCACACTTTTATGAAATTCGTCGCAACATAACACTGTTTCAGAACTAAGTGGGGATCTACCACTTTTTCTAGTACTCGAGTTTACTAAACTTGAGTTCCCTATTTTCTATTCCACCATGGCACTGGCTGACATGGCATCTGGGCATTTAAAAATGTTACTTCGTACTTGAGTTTCTCAAGCTTGAATACTGTATAGTGTGGTACCAGAGTCCACCAAACTCGAGTATCAATCTGTATTGGCCCTCCAAAATCTTGAGTGCAAAAAAATCATGCCCGGTGATACTCGAGTCTATGAAACTTGAGTACTGTGTTAGCAGTACCCGAGTCCATTAAACTCGGGTATCAATCATACCCATTGATGTTACTTTGGATTAAACACTAGTATCAATCTGTATGTGGCCCCAATTTCTGGAGTGTAAAAGAAGCAATTAAAATCTTTACGGACATTACTTCCATTTGCATGAAGTTCTCGCTTATTGCTGTACTCTTAAAATATTTACATCCATTTGATTTTTGAGTGAACATTTTTTTTTTGTTTGGTAAGTTGATTTTGGTGAATGAAGTCAGAACTTCATGCAAATGGGTTGAATCTACTCGATGGACAAGAGTCACAAGACACTACCAAAACCCATGAAACAATGCACAAGGTTTCCTCCATAACTTATATTGAAACAATCGAAGCAACCACCATTTTAACAATTGCAGATTTGCAACAAACAATTTCAAAGTTGGTTCAACTAACTTCAAATTAATACTAAAAGATATAAAAGTCATTTGTAGTAAAATTATTTAATCCATCGATTGAACTTGGCATGATACAATTATTTGTGAACAACATTATCAATATGCAGTCAATTTTAGGGCCTTCTTAGCACCTGTGCTAGACTCTTAATTCTCAATCACTACTCACTAGTGTTGTGTCTTGAAATATTTAGCAGTCACAGTCCTGAATCCAGCATCCGTTTTTCCTTATTTTACAAAACTTAGCTAGTATTTGATAAGTATACAACCTACCAAAATAACCTACGAAAATAATTAATACTGTCCACAGTAATATATTATGTTTTCATTTATATTTTTCTGAAGAAGCAAATTATATTCATAGAAAAGAAAATGGCACATAGCTAGTATATGATAAGTATACAAGAGAAACCCCTTTAAAAAAGTATACAAGAGAAACCCAAAAAAAAAAAAAAAAAAAAAAACAGCTTCTAAAGCTTGAACTTACCAAAAGAGACCCCAAACAGGAAAGAAAGAAAATAAAACAACTAGACTACAAATCCAAGTGAACAAAAAAGAGCATGAGACCATGCACTAGATGTTTCACTTTAAATTTTCTGCATAAAGCTATCCACCTACTCCTTGTTATGACCTATATTGGCTTGCAGGAAAGTCTTTGAGCAAAATTTGAAATAAAAGTGCTACCAAGTAATGAAACATCACACTAACTGCCGCATGCAGTTTTGGTGTTGATTCCCTTATCTCATCCCCCTTCCCCTATATATATGTGTGTGTGTGTGTGTATGTGTGTGTGTGTGTGTGTATGTGTGTGTGTGTTTCTCAAAAAAAAAAAAAAAAAAAAGTAATGAAACATCATGTTTAGAAAAAAAAATCAAAATACAAATCAATTTGAATCATTACGAAGGATTAATCTTGGGACATAAAAATCAAATATTAAAATAATGGACAGTTGATATTTTGAATGCTTAACTTAACTTAAAGTAGCATATGCCATCAAGACTAGCTTACTTATTGTACAGCTACACAGCAGCTCTATCAAGAATTACCAGGAAATGTACTAATGCTATACAACTAATACACAGCAAAAGAAGCCCCTACGCAATTCTGCATTACACCTAAAGCATGTATGAATGAAAAGTAAATATGTGGCAGATTTAGCATATCTACTGCAACTTCAATGATGAATTGTGAAAGCAAAATAAAGAACTGAAAGGAGATTGTTAAGAGTCCATAAAGAAAATACCATAATCACTTATAAGAACCTCACTCAAAAGCTTAGAACACTTTTTTTAACAACTATGCATAAGTTTCTTTCCATACAAACAAAAGTAAATTAAGATTTAAAAACCGATCATATCATAACAATGTTTAGAACAAGTCAGAAGTCAGAACTTCTATGATCAGCATTAAAAAAATCTAAAAATTTTACATACTGGTATATTGATGAAAAGTATTACATCTTGTAACAATGCTTTTAGAATACGAAAAAGGAAACAGTTGATGAAATCCCATCAGAACCCTATAATTGATAGATTTTGCAGGCTTGAAGGACTAGACAAAGAAAATTTTCCTGCTACAAATTTTGATGGTTGATTCTCAGAAGGTGAATGTTGAAAAAGGCCAAAGTTAATTAAGCACATTAATGAAGACTGATAAGTGTAAAACAAAAGGCAACAAAGTATAGGTGACAGATAGAAGCAGTACTAAGAAATTTAATGAGAAAGAAAATTACTAAGAGCAAATTACCTCTCTTGGGGACTTCAAAGAAGGAAGAGTTGAGACTTGTTGGTGATAAAATGCATTGTTTAATCTTAGGTGAACCAATGAGGAACATTGCCTAATAGACAAAGAAAGGAGCAGCTTTAATATCATGAGTTTTATATCCCAAACCTACCAATTCTTCGCACTAAACAAAAGCAGAAAAACCATGCATCATTGACACAATGTTTAAATAATTAATTTCAAGTTGTTTGTACCAAAGGTGACTTCTGTTTTGGCTTCTGCATACATAAGTTTGAAATATACTAAACGTGAACAGATCTTGCTTTCTTGTGTAAAGGTCTTTTTGCTTCTTGGCAAAATTTAAAGAAAAGAATATGCTTAATAATTCAGTGAGAAAAAAAGATTTAGCAATTAGTATATGATATCTATCAATAAAACAATTTTATTTGTAAAAAAAAAAAAACGAAAAAAAAAATACAAAGAGTTTGAAAACAAGGCAAAAAAGAGGTCTTCTCGGCCTCAATGATTGATTGCTTTAATAACACATGAAAATGTTCATTAAAAAAAAAATTAAAAATTACACCACAAATACCGACATATACCCACAAATAACCCTAACCCCCCAATGCTCAAATAAATATTGAGATAAGGAGACATAACTTGTGATTCCAAACTGAAGATGCAGACCGAGAGTGAGAGTACAGAGCGTGAGCAAGAGGGAGAGTATAGAGCAAGACTGAGACTGAGAGGGAGACCGAGAGCGAGATTGAGAGGGAGATTGAGAGTGTGTGGGAGAGTTAGAGTGAGATGATAGCGAGATTGAGAGAGTGGGAGGGAGAATGAGAAACTGAGAGTGATGAGAGAGTAAGACTGAGTGGGAGAGAGGGAGATTCAGAGAGTTTAAGTGTGGGTAACAGGGAACTCGAGTAACATTAATGAATTGATACTCGAGTTTAATGGACTCGGATACTACTAACATAGTACTCGAGTTTCATAGACTCGAGTATCACCGGGCATGATTTTTTTACACTCTAGAAATTTGGGGGCCAATACAGATCGATACTTGAGTTTGGTGGACTTGGGTACCACATTATACATTACTCTAGCCTGAGAAACTTGAGTACGAAGTGGCATTTTTAATTGCCCAGATGCCATGTCAGCTAGTGCCACGGTGGAATAGAAAGTAAGGAACTCGAGTTTAGTAAACTCGAGTACCAGAAAAAGTGGTAGATCCCCACTTAGTTCCGAAATAGTGTTATGTTGCTACAAATTTCATAAAAGTGTGGTATTTGGCCATTTTGGCCCTGACGGCACAATAAAATAATAATTAAAAAATCTATTTTGGCATTAAAAAATTGCTACATCAGCATCTAAATTAAAAAAAAAATTAATTTATTAATTTTAACTAAATGAAAAATTAAAAAAAAAAAACTCGGGAAGAAAATGATGAAAACAAGAACTCCAACCCAGATCAAAGAGCTTAAGAACAGAAACCTAAACACAAAATTTTCTTTCTTGACCCGTGACTGCCCTCAAATCACAACCACAAATCCATCGGAATCAGCCACAAAACCATCAACTATCCACCATAAATCCAAAACAATAAACCCATCCACTAACTACCCCACCCAAATCTGATTAAAAAAAAAAAAACCTCAACTAGTCCAGGCACCATTCCTCTTTGATTTGAGAACGAAACCCATCACCGAACTCCAATTTGTGAACGAATCCCACCACCAAACTCCGATCTGTGCCATCACTAAAACCCACCACCAAACTTCAATCCAGCCACCAACCATTACCGATCCAACCACCAAACAATCATGCAACCCATCACTGACCGACCCAAACCTGATCTGTACCATCACCAAAACTCCACCACAGACGTCGATCACCACAAACCCACACCCTCCGCCATGCCGATGCACAAACTCAGAGCTCCACCACGCCGATCCCCAGAAACCCATGCCCTCCACCTCACCACGGCAAGTCGGCAACACCATATGCACAGAAACCCACAAAAAAAATGCCAAAGAGAGAGACCCATTGATTTGAGAGAGGAGCTTGAGGCATATGGGTTTGGGTTTGAGCAAAATCAAGAGATAAAGAGAGTTCAAAAAGGCTAAACACCAAGATAGAGGGAGAAAGAAGAAAAAGAAGAAGAAAGAAAGAAGAAAATGAAAGAATGGAGGCAGAGAAACTGAGAGACCGATCTGGGGAAGAAAAAAGAAAGAAAGAAGAAAACAAAAAAGAAAAAGAAACCCACAAGCACCGTTGAGACAGGAGAGTTTCAGAAAGTTGTGATCTGGGATTTTGGTGTTTTGATCTGTATTGGGCTTGATTTTTTGTTTTTAATTTTTTTTCATTTAGTTAAAATTAATAAATTAATTTTTTTTAATTTAAATTCTGACGTGGCAATTTTTTAATGCTAAAATAGATTTTTTAATTATTATTTTATTGTGCCTTCAGCCACGTCAGCATTTTCTATTAGTTGGGTGACAGTAAGGACTTAAATGTCACGTGTTAATTGGTATAAGGATTAAAAGTGGTAAAATGAAAATGTAGGGACCAAAATGAAAAAAGTCAAAATGTAGGGACTAAAAGTACATTTACGCTTTTTATTTTTATTTTTATTTTTTCCATATATGCTGAAACCCTGATAAAATTTTGTACCTATTCATAAACAAATGAATAATCTACAAATTCGTAACAATATAATATCATGCAAACCTATTTACAAATTTATATGATTCAATCAAAAGTCCATATAAATATATTTTTAAACATGTATGTATATATTTTGTTAATTTGTTCACAAATGCATTATAATGTCGAGGTTGACTCGATTAATAGCAAGCATAAACTTGGACTTTTGAACTTAAATAAACATGAATAGAGAGTCTTGGAAATGAAAAAAGTATAAATTTTTTTAGGAAGAAGCCATTTGTGTTTAAGGACTAATTTAGTTATTTTTCAATTGTCTTAAGATGTATTTGGCATTAATCCAAATCTCAAGATAGTTGGTCGAAATTTTTTATCCAAAAATATAATATTATATATAATTAAATTGAGTCTCGCATTCACAAATATATTATAATGTTGAGGCTGACTCCTTTTATAGTGAGCATAAAATTGGATTAATGCTTAATTAGTTTGCTAAATAAAAGTGAACATAAACTTAAACTTGGATTTAAGTTTTTTCATAACTAACTTGGATCAATTATAACTCTATACTCGGCCCAGCCCAGCCCACCACTAAAGCGTAGAGCGTGAAAGACCCACAAAACAGGTCAGGCCCTCGGCTACCATATACTTTCAAAAACCTGGGCGCGGAACACGGCGCACGATAGAGGCAGCCACAGTTTGATTTTTTTGGAAAGGTTTTTATTTTTGTGGTTTGTTTTTTGAATGAACAAAAGCACAAGCAATTAAGCTTTGCCCAGAGACAGAGAGAGAAAGAGATGAATTCAAAAGACAGATGAATTTTAGGCTCCGCATTGCGATTCGTCAGCTCAGTGATCGTTGCCTTTGCACTGCTTCCAAATGGTATTCATTTCTAACTCCAAACCCTAAAACCCTAAACCGCAATTTCTCTCTCCATCTATGAACTTATTATCTTTTTGAAAAGTGCTTTTGTTGCTTCTGTTCTGAAAGCACTTACTTCATATACTTGTTTTTTTCATATAGATTAATGTTCTTTTGTTTGAATTCTGGTGTTTGTGTATCTAATTAGTGTTATAGTTACTGTCTTTATGCTCCATTTGGTAACTAAGCAACTTGATCAATAGGAAAACGAATAGTCATAATGTAAAACCCTATCCAGAATCTCTAATTTAACTAACCCAAGTGCGTATTTTTCTTTTCCCTAGTCAAAATTGATGTAAAAAAAGTAAAAACCTTGTTTTTTCAAAATTATATCCCTGCTTTTTAATTTTCAGAAAATGGGAAAGTGAAAATATATTGTTATTTTGCTACCCCATTTGTTTTTTCCTTGTTTTAATCATCAAATATTTGTTTAATTTTATTGCCAATGGATTTTGATTTGTTGGGTCTATGGTAATGCAGGGCAGCAGAACAGTTGATGGGTACTGAGCAAGACCCGGCAAACTTCATGCCTTCAAACACCAGATTCCAGTGGGGAAGCTCAAGCATTCGCAGGAGATTCCGCACGAATGAGATCACTTCAACACCCATTGCTGGTGTGTCGTACGTGTCCACTCCTGTGATGGAGGAGGATGATGCTGTGGATGGTGACTTTTACCTTCTGGCTTTGTCTTACTTTGACTGCCGAGAGTACAGGAGGGCTGCTCATGTGCTACGGGACCAAACTGGGAAGAAATCTGTGTTCTTGTGTTGTTATGCTCTTTATCTGGTTTGTTGCATACTCTTCTAGCTGTATAACTTATATTGTTCGTTCTGTTTTAGATTGGATATTATATGATGGTGGGTTTTGATGCATTAGGAATGAGACTTGTTTTCCTCATTGTGTTCTTTGTTGATTGTAAGAAATAAATCGATAAGAGATTCAATTTGGTAGGATTCAGGGAAAACAGTAGTTGGTAGAGAATGATAGTCTTTAGAATTCTTATTTTGAAGCCTTTTCTAAATCTTCCCTTTTTTATTTGGGTGACAGCATGTAAAGTTGTCGTCAATGGAGTTGAGTCATTAAAACCCAAGGTTAGTGGTTGGTGCTACAAAAATTATCAACTATGCAATAATCGGACTTAATACCCAGAACCAAAAAGAAGCATGGTATAATGAGGTTTTGTTTAGATGAGAAATGGTGGCCAGACTTGCTTCAGTGTTTGATTTAGGTATGTTATCCATTTTTCAGGTTTGAATTTTGGGCTAAGTGCCTACGGTTTTGCAATGGCTGCAACAAAGACTGAAAATACTCATGCATAAATTCGATCACTAGCAGCAAGTCACGAAGGGTGCATAATTTCTCTTGCCCACCCAAATTGTAAGAAAATTAAAGAATCTCATGGTATTTGTGAGACAGTAAGGGGTTGTACAGTTCTTTATTTTCCTACTTTGATAAATTGTTGATCTGTTATAAATGGCGTTAGAGCTACTTCTGTTTATTGTTCTATGTTAGCATGTTAATATAAAATAGTAAAAATAACTAGAAGTAACTCTAACAAATGGCATGATACCTGTTGATTTTCAAGGATATATGGTCTATTAGATCTTTGTTTTTTCTCAGAATTTTTATATGTATAAATACTCTTATTCTCATTGTTTCATTAAGGCTGGGGAAAAGCGGAAAGAAGAAGAGGTGATAGAACTTGAGGGACCCTTAGGTAAGAGTGATTCTGTGAACCGCGAACTGGTCTCTTTGGAGCATGAGTTATCAACACTATGCAAGAATGGCTCGATTGATCCATTTGGATTGTACTTGTATGGTCTTGTACTCAAAGAGAAAGGCAGCGAGAATGTTGCTCGTTCAGTTCTTGTTGAGTCTGTGAATAGCTACCCTTGGAACTGGAATGCATGGTCATAGCTGCAGTCTTTGTGCACTACAATTGACACCCTGAACAGTCTAAATCTCAACAACCATTGGATGAAGGACTTCTTTCTTGCCAGTGCTTACCAATAAATTAGGATGCACAGCGAATCTTTAGCAAAATATGAATATCTACAGGGAACTTTTGGTTATAGTAATTACATCCAGGCTCAAATTGCAAAAGCCCAGTACAGTTTGAGGGAATTTCAACAAGTTGAAACAATATTTGAAGAACTTCTAAGAAATGATCCTTACAGAGTCGAAGACATGGATATGTATTCCAATGTGCTCTATGCAAATGAGTGTTCTTCTGCCCTGAGTTACCTTGCCCATAGGGTATTTATGACTGATAAATACAGGCCTGAATCTTGTTGCATTATTGGCAATTACTATAGTTTAAAGGGGCAGCATGAGAAGTCAGTTATGTATTTTAGGAGGGCACTCAAATTGGACAAAAATTATCTGTCTGCTTGGACACTTATGGGTCATGAGTATATTGAGATGAAAAATACTCCAGCTGCTGTGGATGCCTATCGACGGGCTATAGATATAAATCCATGTGATTATCGAGCATGGTATGGACTAGGACAAGCTTATGAGATGATGGGCATGCCATTCTACGCCCTACATTACTTCAGAAAATCTGTATTCTTGCAGCCAAATGATTCTCGGTTGTGGATCTCAATGGCTCATTGTTATGAAACTGATCAACTTCGCATGCTTGAGGAGGCAATTAAGTGTTACAGAAGGGCAGCAGATTGTAATGACAGGGAAGCAATTGCCCTGCACCAACTAGCAAAGTTGCAATATGAACTCGGGTGTCTTGAAGAGGCAGCATTTTACTACAAGAAGGATTTGGAGAGGATGGAAGCAGAAGAGAGGGAAGGACCAAATATGGTAGAAGCTTTGTTTTATCTCGCTATGTACTATAAGACCCAGAAGAGATTTGAGGAGGCAGAGGTGTATTGTACCCGTCTTCTGGATTTTACTGGCCCAGTGAGTTCTTAGTATTTTGTTTCCCCCCTTCTGTCAATGTTTTACATAAAACCCCATATTGCTAATTTTTTGAAAATGAATCACTGATTTTGCACCTTTTGTCCATGATTGCAGGAGAAGGAAACAGCAAAGAGTTTACTTCGAGGAATGAGAACAACACAATCTGGTTTCCCTTCGGTGGATGTTGAGCACTTCTCTCCCTGAATTTTTGGTTTCCAAATAGATGTACATGTATGCCTCTACTCCCAGTTTCTGGCTTATGGAAATCGATGACTGATAAAAAGCTTGGGATGAGATCAGAATGCAACCATATCTTGAACGCTGCTGAACAAATTGATGTATTTTCAATTGTAATCTAATTAATTATTTTCATAGTGGGATAGATGCTGCTCCAATGGAATGTTTCAGTCTGAATGTGGTGCTGCAGTTATATAGGAAACAAGTTTGAAGTTTGGAAAGTATATTTGTTCCTTATTTGGAGTTGCTGTACACTAGAACTTGATTGTTGACTAGAAGCCCAATGTAATTCTTCTGAAGTTTAATCAGTTGTGATTGTTCATCAATGTCATATAAGAAGTAAGAATGCTGTTTTTGTTTTGTGTTCTCCATTTCATGAGACATTTTGCAGCTATAAATTATAATGAATTTCTTAATCTCATAACTTTAAGTCTCTTGCTTGCTTACTGTCTTTTTCTTCGTTTAGGTGGGTAGGTAGATTCAGTGGATAAGATGTTGCTTTGGAAATCAGGATCCAAATGATGATAAATTTTGTATACATTTAGTTGCATTGGGTTTGAAATTGTCATGAGCCTATCTGGACAGTAATTGTGAGAACTGGCTGGACCACTTTATGATAGCTATAATGGTGTCCAAGGAAGCTCTGTTCTGCAGGTGTGCTGTTTGTGCAGTATTCCTTTTTCCTTATGATTCTTCTGAGGCACGTGTTTGATACCATCTGCAAAGTGCAAGTGAGAGAGATGACAGGGGGACTAGCTATGGTGGGCATTTCTCATGCTGAGAACTGTGAGAGGAATTTCATGCACTTGTAAGATACTTGATACTCAAAATGATTATAGTTATCTTTAGAAGGGACTAGTCAATAACTTTTGTTACTTAATTTGTGGACTCTTTTTTTTTGGACAAGTTTGTTACTTAATTTGTGGACTCTTTTTTTTGGACAAGTCAGATTTTATGACCAAGACACAATCTACAACACGTAGCAAAAGCTGCTGCATACAAATAGAGCAGACCATCACATCTTTGAAAACACTACCCAAATTCAAACACCATCCAATACGAGCCAGCTAGGTTACATAACATCAGCCTAACAACAGACTCAAGAAATAAAATTCGAAAGAATACCCCATCTGCATCACAACTCTGTTGAAAACAGAGTTCTTAAAGCCCCATTTAAACTCAAGTTGTAGGCAATTGCATTTCTATTGGATAATGTCGATGACGACTACAATCCCTTCCCAACTCGAAGAGCCAGATTAATTACAAATCATCCCCTACCTTACCCTTTCAGACACCAGAGAAGTTACCTGTCCACACCTATCAGTGGTCAATAAGAATTTAGAACCTTGTTCGCCCTGGTCCTAGAATCACTCCCTCTTTGAACCTCCACCAAAAATAGTGGCAGGCAAAAGCATGCACTTCAACATACAAATTCAAAATTGGAGTGACCTATTATTCATTTTCAGCCTTTTTGAGCACAAAAAACAGTTGACATGGGGTAATTTTTAAGGTCTAGTGTTCATTGTCATGGTTCCTTTTGAGCTTTTGCAATAAATCAATTTGTCTTGCTTTATTATTCGTGACCTTAATTTGCATTCAGCTAGGGACCTTAGGAAAAGTGTACTTGTAACCAAATCAAAATTAATAGTTATGAAAACTTCCCCAACTTCAGAAAGAGTAGCAGTTATCTCCTTACAGAAAAATCTATATATCTATATATATAATAATACGTGAAGCTGAGAAAAAATCCAATTAGATTTCAATTGGATTCTCAATTTTGCTCCACATGTCTTCCTCTTTTTTTTTTTTTTTTTTTTTTTTGGCAAGCGATTTTCTGTATAATTAAAAGTTTTCTTGATTTTGCTGCCAAATTGCGAAAACCAAAAAGGCTACAATTTTTTATACCGATGAAAGAGGTCAGCTGCTCTTCGATTTGACATTCTTCAGTTCTCTCCCATTTTAATATGGATGAACGCCGTGGAAATAAAACAATCCAAAGGCCAAAAAAAAAGAAGCCACAAAATTCTCTCTTTACTTTCTCCAGTCTTTTCGTCACTTCACCTCCTTTCTCTGATTATCTCTCTTTTTCACTCTCTCTCTATCTCTCCAAACGGACCAAACCTGAGCATCAGACTATCAGAGGGCATCAAAACAAAAAGGAACAAAGGATATGAGTTTTGTGCTTGCGATTTTATAATTTTTGGCAAGAGTAGTCCGATTGGGTTCCTCCTTAGAGAAGGTGGAGTTTAAGGATAAGGATAGTAATCTCACATCCACCTTTCACACCAGCATTTTCTTGGCTTCCCTAGCCCTATGAGAATAGAGATCTTTCACTCCTTTTTGGTCTCTTCAAGCACCAATCTTCTCCATCCAGTAAGCTCTGATATTGGGGCTGACTCAGCTTTATATGACAAATTATCAAATAAAATATTGGACGAGAAATGGGAGAGAGTCTTAAAGGGCACTATGAGGGAGAAAAAAGGTCCATAAGGCAGAGAGAGATTTAAAGGCCACCACCATGTCAGACCATCATCTACCCTCAGCCCAGGCTCCTGCCACCGTTATATTCCACCCGAATCACTACCGGTAGAGGAATTATTAAACAACAAAAAATGATATCAAATATGGTTTAGCTTTTGTTATTTTGGGTTGACTGTTATTAATTTAGGTATTTGGGTTATTGGTTTTGAAGGAGGTTGAGTGATGAAGAAAAGAAGGGCACCATCGAAGATATCTAAAACCCATTTTAGCTCAGATTTGACAACCATTAAAGGTATTCCCTCTCTCTATTTATCTTGCCTTCGTTTTCTTTATTTAACGATTGGATTTACGACGATGGAAGGTACTCTCTTTCTTTGTATTATTTTGCTCCTTTTTCGTTTGTTTAAATTTTGTTTGGTTGCTGAGAAACAAGGAGTTTTCTTTTGCTTAAACGTTGTTTGGTTGTCGATAAAACAAGATGAAAAAATTGAGCGTTTATATTTTTTTGTTTGGGTCATATTTCAGCTTTCTTCTATTGGTTGAAGTCCGGTTGGCTGGTTCCCGAGAAAACAGAGATGAGAAATGGGGATTATTTTATTTTATTTTTATTTTTGGGCTTTTGAAATTCTTTTTTCAACGTCTGATTTCTGCTTTTCTTTTGTATATATTTTATTTGTTGCATTATATATTGGTAATGGTAGTTGTAGTATGTATATGGGCACATAGAGGTTCGGCCAATAATTTGTTTTAATATGTTTGGACATGGGTTTGCACTTTGCACTAAAGTTATTGTTTGATATGTTACCAAGGAATTCTGTTGACCTACGACATTTTTGGAGATAAGGTCCAATAGTGTGTGTATATATATATATATATATATATATATATATATATATTCAAGTATCTTCTAACTCTCTGGCTATTAATCCACACTTGACCCTTTCCCATGCTACTTATGTTCAAACTCCAAAGTCAAGAGCTTTTCTTTTTTGATAAGTAAAGTCAAAGGCTTTTCTTCTTTTGGTGCATCAAAATGTATTTGTAAGGTTTCAAGTGACAGGTAAACTTTTCAAAGATTTGAATAAACTTTGAGAACACCCCTAACCCCAATAAATAGCATAAAGAAGGAAAAAAAAAAATTGTTTAACCCTTCTAGCTGATCAGTGGTTATTGTTTCCCTGCCACTATAGACTTTTGCATCCACTTAACTAATTAGATAGAGTTTTGATAGCCTAGCTTCATGGATTTAGATTAACAAATTAAGACTCTCACGGTCCTTATTAGTCTATTTCAAAATTTGGTCTTTCAACATCTCTTCATTATTGTTGAAATCAAGCAACATCTTGGACATGCAAAAATTTATGAAAAAGTACCATGCAATCCTGGCTAGAATAAGTAGAGTATTATCAAATAGACAGTTTTACTATCTATTTCCGTTTCATTGGCAAAAACCTAGACTATAGGAAACACATAACAACCAACTCCGGTAACACTTGAACCTTAAATGTAAATGGTCTCTTCACTATTGGCAACTTCCTCAACCAAATAAAAGATGCAAATTCCAATAGCATTCCTTATTCACACAAAAAGGTCATGTTTTTCTAAAGCTTACAATGCTCAAGTTGCTTATAACAGTTATGAAAATCACAATTTCCTCTTATTTCATTTTCTAATTTTCGTTGTTTGTGCATTTAATTCCTGACATTTTTTTTTTTTTGAATAATCCTTCTTAGATTGTTGCTGTTGCACTAAAGTGTGAAACAACCTAGGCACAATTTGATGACATGACTACCAGGTGATGCCTTAGGCCATGCAATATCTAATATTTATCATTTTCATCATTTGCCCTATCTAATAGTGTTTTCTATAGTAGTCTTAATAAATAAATAAAAGTTTTTCAATAATTGTGAATTGAAAATTACATGAGTTCTGCCTTTGTCTTCTTTGGCTCCCATACCTTCTCAGTTGGCAAAGGTAATGGTTCTGTATATATTAGAATATTACATCTACACTTTTAAATCTAGCTTTCTATTAAGTTGTTCACCTCATCATTTCGATGTTATACTTATTTCTTAAAATCTACAATGTCTTTGCAGTGAAGTACTTATTGCTCTTTTGAGTGCTTTTCATTGCAAGTAGTTGTTCTTCAATCAAGATATTTTATTGTAGAGTATTTTTATTGCATTCAACAGCCATGCAATCAAAGTCATGAACATTAAATTTTTCTGAGTTTGTTTGTTTGATTAACATCTTATGTCTTAGAGGTCGTCTATTGATTAGTGGGATTATTTAATAGCCACACCATTTCTCTCTATCACTGTCATCTGGAGTAAAACAAGAAGCCTCATTGATTGTGAAAATATTCACTGTAATAAGTTTTTTTTTTTTTTTTGGAGATTTTGATTGTTTGCACAATTGTGGCATGCATTTAGTTTTGGAGGAGATGTGAGGGTAATGGTGTGAATACTTCATTCAAGAGCACTGAACAACAACGGAAGCCACACTTATTTCCATATCCAATGCGATTATTAAGTTTCTTCAGGTAAAATCTATTTCAATTTCATGCTTTTTTCTTAGTTATATTGAAATTATTTTACATTGATTTTTCTGTTTTGTTAGTATTGGGGATTTTAATATATTTGCTCCACAATTGCTACATTTGGTTTAAACTTGTGTCCACAGTCCACATACATGGAACCTAATAAGGGGTAGGATATCAATTTGCATCTAGATGTAGGACTTTTTACAAAAATATGTTTATGAGTTCACATTTTTCAAATGTTTATTATTAATCTTCCTCATACATGCCGCATTTCAGAACTGTTGGTCTTTCAAGGTTAGTAACATGTACAATAAAGACGTGGATGTGTTCTCTAGATATATATACTCCAATCATCTGCTACTCTCCCAAGTTGGTGATGCATTTAGACTTGATATGTGATATTTTCATTTAACTTTATCTTTTACTCCTCATGCTATGATAATTCTGAGTAGTTAAATAATGTGGTTCTTCAATTTATCATTAAAACGTAGTTTTTGTGTGAGAAGCCACCTTCATGCACACATGGAATGAATCTCATAGTGGTGGCTCCTCTTTTTTAACATGTGTTTAACCAAATCAAAATGACAATAACATGTTTCAACATGCAAGTTGGTATAGATATTTCTATTTTCAAATTAATTATTCAATATGCCCTTGCTGCAGTAATATCCCTTGGAAATTTGGTTGAAGTTATAACAAGGTATTGACAACACCAATTTCTTTTCTTTTCTTTTTTTTTTTTTTTGAGAAACAAGGACAACACGAATTTCAATATGAAATTAGAGTCTAATTTTCCTCCATTTGTCTAAATTTAAGTGGGATCAGTTGTAATTATGCTCACTTTCATTTAAAAAAATGCTGTGCTCTTTTTTTTGGCCGAATAAAATATTCTGCTCTTCCACAATAATCACACTTGCGTATTTTCAAGTTCACCTCCCCTTCTACAACAATCAAAACCCAAAATCCTTCCTCTCCTTCAATACACAGCTCCCCTCTTCTGCAATGAATGCTATGGAATTTCAAAAGAATCTCTCGGTATCAATGGTTACTTTTATTTGAGTTTTCCTGTTAGATAGGTTTAGATTTGATTTGTTTTTGTTTCAGGTTTTTAAAACACAGAATGATTGAGATTTGAGAGGGATACAGAGATAGAGTTCGTGAATGTCGCTGCCACCATCATATTATCAGAACTAGCGCTGGTATATTTTTTCCCCCTTTTTAGATTTAGGTATGAGTTTTTTTTTTAATAACATTTAGGTATGAAATTTGATTTTTTTTTTTAAAAAAATTCTTTGATAGGATAGGTTTTTTTTTTTATTTTTATTTTTTTATAACTTACAGAAATTAAAAAAAAAAAATGATTTTAGTTTTGGCTTTTCATCTTGGTTTTGATTCCTTTTTGTTCTGGGTTTTTGGGTTCTCCATGAAAATGTTTGGTTTCTCAATTTTTCAAATTTTTTTTCCTATTTTGGATTATAGAAATAACTAAACCTTTCCCTGTTTTCTAATATCTGCATTCATAGTTTTTTTTTTTTTCCCTTTCTGGGGTCTCTGATTCTAGGAATTGAAGTTGCCCTCGAATTATGAAGTTCTTCTTTGGAAATTATTTGATGATTGTACTAAGGTATTGCTCTCTCTATCTCTGTGTGTGTGTTTGTCTTCTGTTTGGGTGTTGAGAAAGTGTGTGAAAATTAAAAGTTTCAAGTTTTTAGATATGGTTTTTGATTGGTTGTGATGGGGTTTTTGTTTATTAGGAATAAATACGGCCCTGTGATGGGGTTTTCGTTTATTAGGTTTTGAGAAAATGAGGGGTAGAAAATAAATTTTAATTTAGGAATCTTAAACTTTATTTTAATTAATTGAGAGGGGAATAAAATTATTTGGTTTTGTTGTGATAAAGTTTTGGTACCTCCCTGATATGGTTCTCTAGCTTATTTTTTGTTTGGATTATTCATATTATATGATTTTCTTGATATGGATCTGTTTCTGATGGATTTGTTGAAAAATTGGCTTTATGCATAGAGTTTGGCTGCATAAAAGAACGGGTGGTGTTTGTTTGTCCATTGCTTCAAAAGGGTTAGCAATCACCGGGATAGGTAATTGAAGATATTGGAATCATATCCCAACTGAAGAATCTAGGTGAGATTCGTTCAATTTTTTAACCTTCTTTTTTTAGTTTTTATGTATTGATTTTTCAATGGAAATGGGGGAAAAATTGTATTTTTCTTCCCGTGTTTGTTTTAGATGGACGATCAAAACTCTAGCCAATTGTGGAATTCCCTTGCTGGAATTTGTCTGAGTAGGCTTTTTTTTTTTGATCTTTTCTATCAATTATGATTGAAATTTTAAAATTTATTGTGTGATGCTATCATAATTGCAAGTGGTTTCATAAATCATAATAACTTTATTAGCAAGTTTTCTTAAATAATAAATATGGGTCATTTGAAGGATGTGGTCATTTCGAAGGATGTCCAATACCATTGAGTTTGTTTGGAAGTTCTTAATGTTTAAGACAGTTCTTATTGGTAATAAAATGACCATCATATTATTGAACTTGAAGTTATGCTGTCTTTGAGTTGGACTAACACATTTGATCCTTTAAAAACTAATTGCCATGAGAAGAATCATGACCAGCTTGAAAATCCTCCCTTCAAACTTTCCATTTTCCCTTTTCTTACATTGTTGCTGTGCTATCCAAAAGTAGGCATTTGTAGTCTTTCAATTGCTATTAAAAGTGTGAGGAAAATTATTAAAATATAACAAGATGCTAACTTTTGTTTTTTGGTTGACTTTGTGATTCATTAGATTGATTAGAAAAGCTTTGAGAAATTAAAAAGCTTTTGTTGGTTTTTGAAGTGGTGCTTCAGTTTCTCAACAGTGGAGAACTGCAAAGCTTTTCCTATGTTCTGGTGCTCTTTTTGCAATTGTATTTGCTAGAATATGCTGCCTTATTTCTTGGACAACTTTTTTGCCAAATTTGTTTGAAGGAATCTCTGCCAATCAATTACATTACATAACGATTTAGATGACCACCTACATCTATTAAATCGTGTTATTCATTAAATCATCTACACAAGGCACATGATTACTAAATATGTCATGATTAAATACATGTGAATAGCTATTTTTTATCATTTCTTTTCCTGCTTAGTGTAATGGAGAGAAACCTTTTGGTTAAAGTCTAGTTTGTCTTCTTTTCTTGGTTTGCATGGAATTGGACATTTATTAATATACCATAAACTGGCTATGTCTATCCTCTCTCTCTCTCTTCTTGGAAAGTTCAGATTTTAGATAGAGGCATTTGATTTTCATAGGAATTGAAACTTTATGGAATATGTTAGTGTATTGGGTCAAATATTTTCAATTCTTAGCATCTATCTAGAGATGGTTTCTTTGAATAGAAGGGTACTCCATGCATAGCACAAGTAATAGGAGGAGGTGCTGCCAAATTAGGAGAAAATCACGCTTAAAATTCTGACACATGTACATATTAAAAGAGAAATCAAGAAATTTTTTTTTTTTTTTTAATTTCTAACATGCATGTCACATTTTATTGTCATTTTGGAAGTGGTATTGCATTTTGTGGTGTAGAGTTTAGGAAATCCTTATTCATATTTGTGTTTGGCCTCTTTGTACTTTATAGTCTAATGAATTTGAAGTAATTATACTTTAATTGTATAAATAAGATCTACTCAAGGAAAGGGTACTTCTAAATTTAAGTTAAGCATATGGATATGGTATCTAATGTAGAAAATATTTGCATGTTAATCAATCCTTTGAATAATTAACAAAATCATTTATTAAGACTTAGCAGTCATAATTGGATGAAAATTGAAGAAGATTTTCATTATTTTAAATTGTGTTAGTTATGAGAGGATGAAAAATGAAAGACCATGTTACTTAATGCAAAAAAGACTATGTGGACACAAAAGCTCTTACTGTTTTGTATGTGTTAGCATATGGGATAGTGACAATGGTTTTGGATACCACAACATTGATTGTAAATTTGTGACTGTCAAGACTTGATTTTACACAAATCTGTGAGATTTTCTTGTTGGGTGATTTCATAAATGTTAGAGTTGATTTATCATGTTCATTCTGTGTGCATTATATTTTGATTGCTTTAATATATTGTTTCAAGTTATCGTACAATCCAGGATATATTAGCACTTAGCACAATTAGGCAATATAAAGAGTTCCTGTATAATATTCCATTTTTTAAATCATCATTTGTGAAATTATGTTTAATTTATGAGAATGTTGTGGGCTAAAATTTTATAATACTTTTTGTAATACCCAAAAGAGAAAAGGGGAGGAATGGGGTTAAAAGTGGTCATAAATTGGGTTTAATCTACAGAAACAATAAGAGATATTTCTTTTATTTTAACTTTTTATATGCTTCTTCATACCCTCACACAAATTATGATACATACCTCAAAGGCCCTAACTAATATTGTCATATAAGTTTTAGTTTGGTGTGATTCACTGTGGTTCCTTGGAATAGCAGATATGGTGTTTGAAATTGTCACGTAAGTTTTAGATTTGTGTGTTTTAAGCTTTTATGTGGTTTGTACATTTTTTTTTTACTTTGGTTTGTTTCTGTGTATCATTTTTTGTAGGTTCTTGCTTGGAACAAATTAGTAAATGCTTTAAAAATAAAATGACCTTTGCAAATTGTTAGTGAGATTAGTTAAGGGCAGACTATTGAAAGCCAAAATTGTAGAGCACTCCACTTCAAAGTATACTATGCAAGCCATAGTCCAAGTATAAATTTTATAAATGCGGTTTTTTTTTTTTTTGTTTGTTTGTTTGTATTTTATTGGGTTTGTTTATGTGAGGAATAATGGTTAATGGGTGTTTGATTAATTATATATTGAACTGAATTTACAATGATGGGCATGGATATCTAATGTTATCTACACTTTTTTGTGTCAATTGTATTGGATTCAATTGCCAAGGTTAGATCTTTTTGGGTCCTGTTTATTGTGGTTGTTTTAGTGAGGAATAATGGTTAATTATGCATTGAACTTAATTCACAACGATCTATACTGCTAGACATTACGTACATTTCTGTTGTGAATTGATGTTGACTTGCCGACTAGTTATGCATGGCATCATAATTCAGCTTCCAAATCAGTTTTGTAACAAAATTGCAATAGAGCTTATAATACCTAGAGCAATTTTCATGTGAATTGGAATTATAGGAGAGGACACATTTTATGAGTTTGTAATAATACTATTAATACTAAATAGAGATGAGTCGAAATGGACTATTCTTTATAAAGGTTGCCTTTTAATATAATTTCTTGATGGTTTATATATTATCTAAATTACAGACCTATTATCTTGCCATTATGTAATCATTGTGTTTATTTTTTGTGTTAGGTTTCATCAAACTCTTGACAAATTTGGTGCAATAACTATTTTTTATAGTGATATTTTGGATTCGCTTAATTTTCAGGTGGCTTATTAGAAATAGGCCCTGAAAGATTAAGAACAACTGTGCCATCATAATATTATTTACAACAAACCCTTGATGAATATCCTCCTCAATGTACTGACTCGACTTTGAAGATTAGTCCCAAATGTTTAGACAATGATGTTATACCAACTCATTTGGATATATTTGCACTATTTTCTAAATGATTTCCATTGTAATAAATTGTTATTATTTGTTTCCTTTTATTTCTAAGTAAGTTATGATGTCAAAGTAAGTCAAGTTTTAATTGTTTTAAAGATATTGCATTTTGCATGCAAAATAGAGAAGCATTCTAGAGAATTCCCTTCATTCAAACTCATTTGAACGCAATGGAAGTAATAAAAGTGGTGGTTGCTCATTTCATATGTTCCTCCAAATGGTCTATCGGATAATGGAAGTACATACGTGATGTGAAAACTGAATTAAGGTACAAGCCATATCATATAAGGTTTGCTGGCCTGCTTGACTGAAATTGTGCTTAATTATCATCTCCTCTTCCCCTCCTCCTTTCATCTGCTCTATCTTAGCCCACCACTCATTCTTATCAACAACTTCCATCTGCACATAAATATCAATTTCAAACCACAAAAATGGAACAAATAATATATATATATATATACTGCTAAGTTTTGTTAATGAAATTTTCTAATAATAATATGAATTTAGACTTAACTGAGCCTTTTAAACATGAATAAACTCATGATTAATAATATATCCATTCCCGTGCGGTAGCACGGGTTACGTACTAGTTTATGATAATTTAAGAGAATAAAATTCCCATATTGATAATGAATGATCTCATAATCTCATTCGTGGTTGAATTTGTCCCACACTCCCATGATGACCGCACGGGTTACGTACTAGTTTATGATAATTTAAGAGAATAAAATTCCCATATTGATAATGAATGATCTCATAATCTCATTCGTGGTTGAATTTGTCCCACACTCCCATGATGACTAATACCTTCTTATTTTATAATGGTCAGCAGTTTTTTCCTGAATCTATGGGCGTCTTGAGACTCTTAAGTTGAGAAAGTCCAGCTTCATGAGCTATAATAAATCAAGATGGAGGGGACGAAATCCAGCTCAATGTTCCCAAATGGTACTAAGACATTTGAATGAAATACACATCTGCCAATTCAATTTAAAACAGGTAAAGAACCACATGAAATTTTCCAAGAGGTTGCAGTTAACCTATCTCACATATAAAATTCAAGTTTTATTCACCCAAACTTATAAGTTCAACGACATCCACTAGATGCCAATTTTAACACAATTTTCATTCACAATCAACCATACTGGGGTTCATATCTCCACTTAGTTCTCTTTATTCATATCTCCACTTCGATTTGGGTCTGTGAAGAATTTGTTGATGGATAGCATAATTTCTGGGGACTTGTTGCAGACAAATTTTCTCAGGAAACGCTCAGCATACACCTCCCCCTCAGCAAAGTTGTCCAGCACTCCAGCAGCCCTCTTCTGCTTGCTCACCCTGATATAAAGACAAAAGAAAGAAAAATTATATATCACCTTGTGATTTTCCTTTTTTTTTTTTTTTTTTTGAGAAACAAACACACACACACATACAAGGAGAGAGAAAGGGGTTTTAACACAAAGGTAGACCACAACTCCATTTAAAAGCCATGGTAACTTTAAATGGAGGGTGGGGGCAAGTTTATACTACCAACAACACACTTTTTTAAGCAATGTGAGACAATTATCCTTTTTTTTTTTAAGAAACAAACACACACACACACACACACACACACACACACACACACACACACACACACACATACAAGGGAGAGGAAAAGAAGTTTTAACACAAAGGCATTCCACAACTCCATTTAAAAGCCATGGTAAATTTTGAGGGAGGGTGGGGCAACATTATATAATCATATTATAGTAGGTAATTAGTGTGTAGTCCCGTGCATATGCATGGGTACAATTAAAAACAATCTCAATTATACGGTTCAAATTATACATTTTTTTAAGAAGAGGTTCAATATACATGGTATTAGCTTAATTACACTATTTATGAATCATACATTTCTAGGGGGTATTTTGGTAATTTTTAGGTTTCAGGGGTATTACGGTCAGTTTTTAGGTTTCAGGAGTATTTTTGTTATTTTTTAGGTTTAGGGGGTATTTTGATAATTTTTAGTTTTTGGGAGTATTTTAGGCATTTTTTAGGTTTTAGGGGCATTTGGTAATTTTTTTGGGTAAGGGGGGGGGGGGGTATTTTGGTAATTTTTAGTTTTTGGGTATTTTTGTCATTTTATAGGTTTCAGGGGGTATTTTGAAAATATTTTATGTTTCGACGGTATTTCAGTCATTTTTTTAAGTTTAGAGGGTATTTTGGTAATTTTAGGTTTCAGGAGTATTTTGGTCATTTTTTAGGTTTCGGGGGTCATTTGGTCATTTTTTAGGTTTAGGGGTATTTTGGCAATTTTAAGGTTTCAGGTGTATTTCAGTCATTATTTAGGTTTAGGGTGCATTTCAGCAATTTTAGAGGATTTTAAAAGTACTTTGGTCATTTTCAAGTTTTAGGGGCAATTTGATAGTCTTGATTATTGGGTGGGTTGGGATTTACCCAGAATATTTAAATCGGGTAGGGTTGGATATCCATTACCCAATGGATATGGCCATCCCTAATTTGTGTTTTTTTTTTTCTATAATTAGATAGAGTTGTTTTAGTACTATATTTTTTGGTTTTATGGTACGCGTAGGTTTATTCGCTGTTTGCGGCCATAGGAGCTATAGTAGGGATCATTGCGTCCCAGCTCGTCTGCAATATCTGCATCAACCTGAAGTCAAGTATATATGATTATGTGTATATATTGACAAATTTTTATTAATTTTTTTTAAATTTTTTATAAATTGAAATTGGTTAATCTTTATTTAGTAATTAGCCTCATTACACGCGCTTCGCGCATGCAATGAGGTTTTTCTTTTAACTTGTGTTTTTATTATATATATAATTTTTATTTTGAGAATCTAATTTATAAGTGGATAAAGCAAATTGAAAATTAATAGGAAAGTGACCATATTTTTTAGGCAATATTTTAGTGGGAATTAGAATTATATTTTTATCGGATTGTCCTTTAGTTTTGTCTTTATTTAAACATATGAGTGTAGGGGCATTTTTGAATAAAAAAAAAGAGGATTCCAAACAGAGAAAGCCCCTTAAATAGTAGTATTGATATTCATTTAATTTGTTATTATGGATTATACCACTAACACTGTGTCTACGTCTGGGAGTTATTAAGAAAAAAATGAAATGAAATAAAAAAAAGGAAAGAAATATATGGCTTTTTAAAAAAAAAAAAAAATATTTTTAGGTTGAGACTCTAAGGTAACCTCGCTAGTAAAACCCATCTATCTCAATTAATGTACATTTTTACCCAAACCATATTTCTTTTTACATAGATTAATAAAACAGATACCAGCATTCATTTACTAAAACAGTTACCTAATTAACATCTAAAGAAAGCACTCAACAAACATTTTACTATACAGCATCTGAGATAAGTTAGTTTTACCAGTTTCCGCAAAGCTAAAGTTTCATCTTGGCTTTGACTCTTTCAGCTGGTGTCTGTTTACAACACAAAGAGAGACATCAAAAAGCTAAACAACATTGACACCCATAAATCACAAATAATTATACTAAAATGTATATGCATACCATTTTGAATTCAAAAAACAGAATTGATTGAAACATTACCATTTTGTCATAGCCTTCAATCAACTTAGAAAAATCAACTCTATCCCTATCTTTATCTTCACTTTTACTCTTCTCCGATCTTCTCCTCTCTTGTGGCGACATGCTCCTCCTTCTCCTCTTGTCTCTGTCTCTGTCTCTGTCTCTGTCGGTTTTCTTAGGAACCCTAGAGTGTTTTTCTTGTTTATTTGAGGTGGGTTTCTTCTTGGGCCTGTTTTGAATGGATTCGACTGAGCTTGCTTTTCCAGCTCGGAGGCCTTGGAGGGGTTGGAGGCTCTGACGAAGGAACTGAGGAAAGAGGAGGTGGAAGGCAAAGCCGAGCCTCAATGACGGCTTCAGAAACTTTTTTGAGGGTGGTCATTAAGAAATTTAAATTATACAAATCTAATAAAAAGAGAACTTCATATATTGATGATAAAAAAACACACACACACACACACACACACACACACACACACACACACACATAAAGTCTTACAATTTTCTTCTACGAATTTTTTTATTTTGAAATCATTACAAAATAGTCAATATTAATGTTGCAAACTAAATCTCTTTCAAAATTTTTAGTTAAATAAAATTTTTCTTGGACTTTATTAATAACATTTGATTGATGACATAGCTATTAATCTTTGATCTTCTTGAAATTTTGCAAATATGGAAGATATAAGAAGAAAATGTAATTAAATGGTGAATTTGTCAAAATTCACATCCAATAAAAAAATATTGAATGGAGTTGTAGCTTTAGCCTACAATCAAGTTTGCTATCAAATTTTGTCCAAAAATTTCATTATGTTGGGCTTAAAAAAAAATTTAGGGTTGTTACAAAGTTTTTTTAAGGATAAAAAATTCATAAATTTTTAAAATTTATACATATTAATAATTATTTTTTCAAGGACAGGGTGGTCTTGTGACCACCTTGCACCAAGAGAGTCAATTTTGTACCGGAGGCTGTATCGATTTGATCAGTGGAGCGATATATTTCGGTACCGGTCAATACCGGTGTACCGTTTTAGGTTTACCATTATTTTATATATCTATATATACACACACACACACACACACATATACATATATGTATGTATGTGTGTGTGTGTGTGTATATTATAATAAATATAAAAATTTACCATAAAACATTACCTCAATTCAGAACAAATTATTCGTGATTTTTGACTTTAGCATCAATTAAAATAAAACACAAAATAAAAAATAGAAAGCATAATTGTTCGTTGTATACTAAGAAAACAAATAATTAATGCAAGTAAGTTACTATTCTATCATTACAAAAATTCAAAAATTACAAAATTTTTTTTAAAAAAGCTTTTTTTTGTATCGGCTGGTACGCCCGGTACTGGCCGGATTGCCCGAAATTGGCTGATATGACCGATACATGGCCGGTACGGCCAGTATATAAACCGGTACGAAGTGTTGGTATTTCAGTACCAGTATATGTACTGGTACGGTATCAACCACCTTGCCTTGCACTCTATTTGGAGCCATCGATGCCGAGCCTCTTGACGGTGGAGCTTTGGACTCTGAGGCAGGAGAAGACGAGGAGGAAAAGCCGAGGCCTTGTTTGAACCTAGCGGCGCCTTGGCCTCTACGACTCAGCTCGTCGTAGTACGCTGCAGCTTTGTCTTCCTCCATTTTTTGTTGGTATTTTCGCTTGGCCTCTACGACTCAGCTCGTCGTAGTACGCTGCAGCTTTGTCTTCCTCCATTTTTTGCTGGTATTTTCGCTACTCTTCTCTTTGTAAAATGGTTTAAACTTTGTTGAAACGACATAGCTGCTGTGGAAACTGTAATAAGGAAACTAAAAGGGCTTGAGCATAATCATTCATTGACTAAAGTTTAAGGCTAACACTGTATTTTAAAGCCCAGTTAGAAAGTGTGCATCTAACATGGCCCTTAAGGTGTGTGATTTCCTTATGGGCCCTATCTTCTTGGTCCTAGGGGAGGGCTAACAAACCTTGGGAGACTTGTAGATTTCCTTTCGCACCATTAGGTCTTGAATGTCTTCGATTGGCTATTTAGTGAGGGATTTTTTTTATTTATTGAAAATGTGTTAAAGTAAATTTGTACTTTAAAAATGTAAGGGAAAAAAAAGGTTTTAAAATTTATTCATAAAAGCTAAAGACTAATCGAAAAAGTTGAACACAAACAGAGATGAGTGACATAGGCCTTTAAGGTTTCAGTTAACCCAAAATATATGGATACGAGAAGACATCCACTTCCATTGGTCGTCGATTGTTGGTTATGACTTATGAAGTAAGCAATGAACGAGTCTGCAATCATTTCTTAGGAGTGAATAGAGTTGTGCACCGGTTAATTGAACCATTGAAATGCCATAAACCAAAGGCTAGGAGGAAACATTCTACATATCAGTGCATATTGCTAATATTACAAGGCCATTATCTGAATATAATGGTTTATATACCCAGCTAAGCCATTTCCTCCACTATAAAGGATAAGATTGAGAGTTTAAAACTTATACGGTAAGTTTGCCTTATCTATCTTGATCGAAAATAACAAAATTTTGAGATTTGGTAGAAAGCCTTCCAAATGGAATTATGAACTCCTCTTTACTTAGTGGGGACCCTTCATTTTTCCTCAGGGCATGCGTTCCTTCATTCATTATCCCTTGAGTGCTTATAGGGCATGCCATTCTTTGGATTATGAGGATATCAAATTGTTTTCCTTCTTTTGATTTATTGCTTCTTAGAGTATAAACTAGAAGTTTGGTTAAGGAAATCTCTCAACTTGTCTTGCTCATGACGACTCGGTCCCCACTTATGTGCACAAGAGCTATTTGGGAGTGTGATTTCTTGGTTTGCAGTTTAGGATAAGAAGGGTTTTCCCCCCCTCCCATATGACATCCTAAAGCCTTTGGATTGGCTGCCTAAGATCGACTATCAATTCCTCATAGGTCAAGGTTAAGTTATTTGAGTTTGTCCCTTTGTTCAAGGACACTCCCCTTGCTCCAACTATAGACACTTAATTTTGCACCCATAATTTAATCTTGGAAGATGACTGAAATGGTCGTTCTAAGTACCCAAAAATCATAATTACATTTCATGCATTAAATCATTCATCACATAGCATAAAAATGATCTTGAAATTCTAACGATTGTGATGAAATGCCCGGTTCCAAAATCGGACCGTTAGATTAAAAGATATCATGAGATCAAGTTTTTGTGGTTTGTATGCATTTATTAGGTGGAATTGATCACATGTGATTAACTGAAATTTTTTATTGGTGAATAATTAAAATTAATTAAATTAATTTCTGTGATTGGTTGTTGATTTGATTAAAAATAAGTTTGGTTGCAGAGGAATAAAATGAATAATATAATAATGTTAAAATTGGATTTATAATTAAAATTTTAAGATAATTATCTCTCTGCCCCCTAACGTTAAAGAAACTCTGGAAGTTTGACTTTAAAATTTTGAGAACACTTTTAATCTTCACTCCAATTCCACTTATGCCTAAGAAGTGTGGCCTTTCAATTAGTTTACACGTATGTGTTCAAGGGAGAATAAGGGAGTGGCTTACACTTACATACACACCATTTTCATACATTACCATGCATTACTAAATTCTGTATGTTTCTCTCATTATATATAATTGATTATTTAATTGGACTAGCCTTTTGGGCCATTCCAATTGGGCTTCAGTATGTGGCTTGGAGTGGGACCAAAAGGGACAAAGAAGATACTAGCTCCAATGAGTTTTGGGCCTTTCTGTCAACTCTTGACAAGCCTAAAATTACCATTAATTATATTTAATACCACTATATAAATATAATTGCACTCTAAGCCTTATTAATAAATTATATCATAAGATTTTATTACACATTCAACCCCGTCATTAAAATATTCGTAGTAATACAAAGTCATGAATGTTGACTGCCACTTTGAAGATTACTACATCTTAATCCTTGAGTATTTGGTTTAATCCTTTAAGTTATTCGTCATATATTTATGAAATCCAATTTCATAAATATATACTTTAGTAACTTCTTACTAAAGTTGTTAGGTTTAACATTCTGAATAACCAAACTCATTAAACTTATCTCAAGGGAATATTTTATATCTTCGTTAAGAGATTATAAAAATCCATCTTGAGAATATATGTTCCTTTAACATTAAATGTGGCTGCCCAACATACTGAAGTTTTGATCGTGACTTTAGATCTCACTCCTGATATATCAAAGCAACCTACACTTCATGATCAGGTTCATTATTCTCTCAGGATTAAGACTTGATGTAAATAGAAGTTGTAAGATTTATTATTCATTTGACAATCGTTAGTAAAATAATAAATCTTACAGCGGTCGAGTTATATATGTCTTAACTTTTAAAACATATCAACATATCAACTAGAAGTCTCCACTTCCATGATCAAGACAAATCATCCTAGTTGATATGTTATAGTGTTCGCAGATGAAATGCCCAATTTTATCACTGACTATGAACTAAAATTCTGAGTTTACAAAGAACTTGTGATTTATATTTTCTGTGACTAAATCACATAAATCACATACTATGCACCATGGATTATATGATAATGTCCAAATATTCATGTTACAATTTTTTAGATAATAATAAAACAAGTTTATCACATAGAACATAATGTCATACTTGGCATACAATAAGATTTTCGGACACTAATCCCAACAATTTTGACACGTACATCGATCTTTTTACTATTGGAGCCTCCTTGATGAGTTCTCCTCCTTTGAGATCTCTTTTGTTATGCTTAACATGATATTTCATGTTGGAGGCCTAGATCTCTCTTACTTCATTCATTTGAAGGGATAAGAACTAGGCCACATTGTTGTAATTCGTCGAGGTTACTCCAAGGCTATATTTCATTTCTCAAAGGACAAAGGTCATCCTGAGTTCTTTTATCATTGTTGTCCTTGGTATTTGAAGACAACCAAAGGGTTTGCCCCCGTTCAAACATGACGGGTGCAGGTGTTTGTTTGATGATAACCAAAGGAATGACCTATCATGGTTTGAACCCGTATATTTCTTTCTTCAGGCCTAGTCTTAGCTTTAATTGTGTACTCAAAATGAGTCACCTTAATAATGCTTGCTGCATTTTGTTAGGAATGACAATATCCAAATAGGAAAATTGCATGTCATACAATAATAGATATCTTTTGACAAAGTGAACTAAATGTGAGTCATAGAGAAGTATACTATGATATATGAAGACTAAAGCTACTAACTATATGCTTCTTTAAAGTATCGAGGGACAAAACTTTGATCTTCTTCTTGGTAGGCTTTCTTAACAAGTTCTCATTCTTAATCCTGTGGACTTAAAGAATATATGTACAATAGTTAGTCTAGTTGTTGTGGACTTAAGGTACTCTTACTGCACAAAGTGTTAGATTTGGAGCAACACTGTTAAGCATAAATGATATTAACCACAAATGTCTGAATTTTTTATTTATTTTTAAGGACAGTATGTGTTGATGCATCCATGATATTGTCTTTAGCTCAATATCCCTTCAAGTGACTATGTAACACAAATATGTATGTGTGTATAAAACAAAGGAAGCGTAATTTAGTTCATATTGAGCACTAAAATAATGGCTCAATTTATGAAATTATGATGCACTGACATATAGATACCACTAAAGTTTTCATGAAATCGTATGGTGGGATGTATAAATGGAACTATTTAAATTCTCCATTCTCAAAGTCAATTAACATGTAATTATGCATGGAAAAGTTTGAATAGTAAACTTTGTTCATTCTATGGTGGAACATTTCAAGATATAAAATTTCATAACTTAGCAACGATCATGAAATTTATTTCAAAAAGAAATGTACTGATGCTAAATATCTTTATGTATATTGGCATAAATTCTAATGATTTTTGAATTATGAAATTTTACAAACTTGCATTCCTTGAATAATTGGACCCTTTGACCCAAAAATAATGCTATTAGCATATTTTTTAAGAGTAATGCTACAGACACAAACTATTTTACAATTTTTTTACAAACTGCTGATGTGGCAAATTCTTACTAGTTCTAATATGGGACCACCACTAACATCACATTTTTACTTATAATAACTATTTGGAAAATGCTAAAGCTACATCAGTAGTTTGTAAAAAAGTTGTAAAATAGTTTGTGTTTGTAGCATTACTCATTTTTTAAAGCATCTTATATCTAATGATATTGACAACTCTGAAAGTAAAAACATAAAATGTTTTATACATTTAATTGACTGCTCTAAGGAGCATTTATAAAATTAATTTCCATTAGGAAACTAACTGTAGAAAGTAACCACCACGCACCCTTGGCTTGATGGTCACTCCACAAGTATTAAATACTTGTGGGGTGTGGGGGGCAAGAGCTAAGGTTTAAGTCTTCAGGAGGGAGCTTTACACACATATATACTTAGATTAGGCTAGAGTAGAATTTCTATCTTGTATATAAAAAAAAAAAAACTGTAGAAAGTAAAAAAAATATAGGAGTATTCACTAACTTTCTTCATCCATAAATTCTTTAACTTCAAAAATCGAAACTGAATAACTTTGGGTTTAATGCCTAAAGCAGTTTTTTTTTTTTAAATAATAATTTAGACAAGCAATAAGATTTGAATCCACCTTTTCAGTGCTCAGAATTATGACACACTAATTCTATTAAGATAATAAATATCGGTTTCACGTTTTTCAAATGTAGAAAGTTAAGATTTATTATTTTTGGCAAAGCAATATTATTTGGCTTCCATCTTTCCTATCTTAGCAAGATGTAATAGGAAAGAAAAGTAGTGATATAAAAAGCCATAATGCTTGAATATCAACTAGGATGTTATCAGAATATCAATTGAAGACACAAATGGTCTGTTACAATATTAGGAAAGGTAGCAAAACCCTTTCTAATGGCCATAAATTGAATTCAAGATCATAATACTTTGCCGGTATTTGGCCATGAATATTTTTTATTCCTCTTTCTTTTACTATATATTTATAGTGTGTTTTGTGTATAGGTTGTAGATCTTTAAACTTCATAATTGTACAAATATTTAAACCCTCCTTTGGATAAGTGTATCTCTTTTGATTTCTGTGACTATTTGAAACAAGTAATATGAGATTTACACTATTCTTGTGAAATTATTCACTATTTTTGGTGTAGTGACGATTATGGTAAGTTTCTAAAAGAATATGAATTGTTTATGCATGTATCTATTATCTTTATAGTTGACCTCTTTAATAGGTGCTTTGCTTAATTGGAACCATTCCTTTTTTTTAAGCAACTTTTCTAGAATACTTTCCTAAAATTATGTTATTCAATACCAAATTGTAAATACACGATTTAATAGATATAATTGTTTCCGAGAAAAAATTTATGCCTTATTTGGAGTCACCTAAATGGTAAGACTTTAAGATCTTAGGCAATACATAATTCTACCAAAAAGAAAAAAATATTACTATAGGGAGAATCAAGCCGTGAAACGTACCTGAGCGATTATACTCAATGGATGGATTAGTGGGCTAGCCCTTGGAATGCATCCATTTACCATTCATTTATGAGAAGTCTTTTTTTTTTTTTTTTTTGGCATGTATCCTTCACTAGCAAAATGACGAAGGTGCTCCAGTAAGATATCAGATGGGAGAATTCCTTGATTCGAGTGAAATTTTGGTACGGTACTTGTTGTCCATTACTCTAAATTGAAAAGAGTAACCCTTTATTGGAGAATGAGTTCAATAGCTAATTTTGTTTTCCTATAGACGGCGCCAAACTGATGATGCTAAAATCGCCGGTTGAGTCACTCGGCCAATCTAGAGCATCAGACGATCTTGTAGGACTTGCAAAATAAAGGAGAGATTGATCGAAGAGACCACTGAGTTGTGCCCGGTGGGGGAGCCTCCGATGCTTAAGTTAGTATCAACCCATATCTTTCGTATATAGATTGTGTTTTGTAGTAGTTTTTGACGTACCTTAGCTAGTGAGGCAGATTGTACTTTTTATAGGTGACTTAGGTAGCTGTTGGACATTAATGAGGGTGATTATTACCCTAATTGTAACATTCTTTGTCTTGATGAGAGTTTAAGACCTTTGATGGTCGTTATTGAATGTGTTGAGCGGTTACTCACTTTTTCCATGGTGGTCTACTAATGATGCAAGGTCATCAATATTAATGGATGACCTTAATGATTTTTTTGGACTCATTAGTACCCATGGATCATCGATCTTCCTTAGATTCGGATCCCCAGTGGTGAGCTCACCAACTCATAGCCCAAAGTCAATTGATCACTTCTTGCTTACTGTAAAGGATAAACCACGCCATTTAGACCAACGCAACATTCATTACATTACAAGTTGGGAGGTGTAATGTCCTAGCTATGGGAAACAGTAAAACAACAAACCCACCCTATAATGTAATGACATGGAACCCGTCCTTAGTTCGGTCCAAGTAAATGATGCATTGCATCTTGTGTATGTTTGTTTTGATTGCTTGAATGATTGAAATAGATAGGGACGTAGCCTTGATTGAGCCAACCTACCTTTTCTTAGGGGAGAATCTGGTCAAATCAAAAGGAAGACTTGAAAGAGAACCGAAGAGCGACATCCAAGCAAATTCTAGTTCAAGGCCTATTACAATACTGAAACCACTGCCCATAGAAGGCATTCCACAACTCCAACACTGCAACCCAGTGTTTGATTCACAAGATAGTCCAAATGCCAAAGGATTAGAAGACTTTGTCACTATGGCAGTAGGAAATGAGCATCAGAATGTTGAAGAACAGATGAGTACCCAAGAGCTACCGAATACAAAGGTAGCCAGCCAAATCCAACTAAGGGAGGATATGAATCTCATGGTGAAACAATTCCAGAATATGAAGAATGGCCAAGAAGGAGAAAAGACTAATCAAACTTCCCCTATGATAGGCCAAAAATGTATTGACCCTTTTGGTAAAATATTCAATTAATTATCCAAGTGAATTAATTAAATTCAATTACATGCAATACGCGTGGTAGCACAAACAAATCATTAACTAAGTTAAATGTAGAGGAAAATAAATTTGACATAGGTGATTTGTTTACGAATGGGGAAAACCACCAAGGCAAAACCCTACCGGGTGAATTTAAGGTCACCACTCCCGAGAATCCACTATTATCAAAACAAGCGATTACAAGTAAAAGGAATCCCAGTACCTAATACCAACATACAGTTGAACGCTTACCCCAATACACAATTGGACTTGCAATGTAGTGACAATCTCTTCTTTCAATGCACGGCTCCAAGTATGTGACTAACCAGTTGATGCACGGTTCCCAGTACGTGACTAACACACCAACTTGAGAAAGATGTTGGCTGTAAAGTTCTTCAGTTCATCCAGACGATGAAGATCAAAAAGCTCCTTGGTTACAAAACCCTTTGCGCAAAGACGCAGAAGCTTCTACAAAGAAGATGAATTAAGGCAAATTCTCTCCTGTCACAATTTGAGTGAATAATCACTTTGCATTAAGTTGCATCACCTTTGACGGCCCTTAAAATAATCCTTATGTATGGATTAACATTGGCTTCCATGAGTAATTGCTAAATTAGAGGACAGCTTCACCTTTAGAACAAGAATACATGAATAGGGGAATAGAGAGAGATAGAAAAGATAGGGAATGGAGAGACTGAGATAGAGAAAGAATGATACAATTCATTAACCAATTGCCTGAAATGTCCTTCAATCCTACTCGTATCCTTTATGCATGATCTGTTAGTTCTAACAACTTTCATAGCCCACACTAACCAACTGTACAGCCCACACTAACCAACTAACTACCTTTAACTGCCATTAATCACACCACAGACCTGACTAACCCTGCCTCACTAACTATGGTCAACTACAAGTACAACACTAAAGCACTCATACAATAATTATGCAGTAATTGTAATTATGTAGTAATTGAGTTACAATGCATTACAACAAATGATCCTAACAATTGTCCCCCCTTAGAGCACCTTGCCCACAAGGTGAGGGAACCTAGCTTGCTTGCAAGTCATATAGCACTTCCCATGTAGCATCTTCCTTGCTTTCCCCTTGCCACTGCACTAACACTTGAGTCACAGTCCTGCTCCTCAGCTGGATTGATTTCCTATCCAAAACCATCATAGGTTTAAGGGTCACTACCAAATTAGCATTCACAGTAGGTAGAGTGGATCTAGGTACCAATTGATAGCCCAATTTAGCCTTAAGGTTTGACACATGAAACACAGGGTGAATCAAGGAACCAAGAGGCAAATCTAACTTGTATGAGACTTCTCCAACCTTCTGAATCACTTGAAATGGCCCATAGTACCTTGGAGCAAGTTTACCAAGCTTTTTATTGTGCACTGAAGTCTGCTTATAGGGCTGCAATCTTAAGTATACCCAATCCCCCACTACAAAGGACCTTTCCACCCTTTTTTGATTGGCAAACCACTTCATACGTTCTTGAACAGCACCCAAGTTTAGCTTAAGCAAAGACAGAATCCGTTGTCTGTCCTTTAACATTAAATCCATTGCATTAACTCTTGTAGTACCAGCCACATAGTCTAAAACCCTTGGAGGAGGATATCCATACAAAGCTTCAAAGGGTGTCATCTTGATGGAGGTATGGAAGTTCGTATTGAACCAGAATTTTGCTAAGGGCAGCCACTCCACCCAAGTACTAGGCCTGTCAGCTGCAAAAGCCCTTAAATAATGCTCCAAGTTCTTGTTTACCACCTTAGTTTGGCCATTAGACTGAGGGTGATAAGCAAAAGACATGGCTAATGAAACACCTTGTAACTTCATTAATTCCTTCCAAAAGAGAGAGGTGAATACTGGATCTCTATCATTGACAATAGTAGATGGCATACCATGCAACTTGAACACAAAGTGCATATAGAGATTAGCAACCTTAGCAGTTGTCTAAGGATGGGAAAGAGCCATAAAATGAGTATATTTGGTGAGTCTATCCACTACCACAAACACCATAGACTTCAAATGGGACTTAGGGAAACCTTCAACAAAGTCCATGCTCACATCCAACCATGGCTTCTCAAGAATGGGTAAAGGTTACAACAGTCCAGTAGGGAAACAAGTCTTATGCTTCAATTTTTGACAAGTATCACACTCTTTCACATACTGCTTCTGGTCCTGCCTCAACCCAGACCAATAGAAGTCTTTTTGAAGCCTATGCAAGGTCTTGAGGTAACCAGAATGCCCCCCCAAAGGGTTGTCATGCACTTGTTGCAACACCATAGTCTTCAAATCCTAATTAGAGTCCCTTAAATACAATCTACCTTTGTAAAATAATAGGCCATTGTAGAAGGTACACCAAGGAGAACTGTTGGAACTTGACTGAACATTCTTCAAAATTGCCTTAATCTTGGGATCAGAATCATAGCTGCTCTTGAGATTAGACATCCAAGTAGGAGTGGGAAAGGATATAATACATAAAGTACCTTTAGAAGAATCATAAGCATCAGAATTACATTAGCCACTTGCAGCAAGAACCAAATCTTCAAATAGAGTTAAATCAGAACAAGGAACTTTAACATCATCACATTGCCAGGAAGGGCATCAGCAGCCACATTCTCCATACCCTGCTTATACTCCACAATGAAAGCATACCCCAATAGTTTAGAAATCCACTTTTGATGGGCTAGTGTACCCACCCTCTGCTCCAATAGGTATTTAAAACTATGATGGTCAGTCTTAATAACAAAAGAACTACCCAACAGGTATGGTATCCATTTCTTCATTGCCACCACCAAGGCTAATAACTCCTCATAAGTGGAGAGAGAAAGCTTACTTCCCTTCAAAGCCTGGCTGTGATAAGCAATAGGTCTGTGGTTTTTCATCAAGACAGCTCCAAGACCCAAACCAGAAGCATCACACTTTGCAATGAAAGGTTTGGTAAAATCAGGCAAAGCCAAGACTAGAGGGCAAGAAACAGCTTCCTTAAGCCTTTGAAAAGCAATGGAAGCCTCTGAAGTCCAAACAAATGAATCCTTTTTTAAATGTGCAGTCAAAGGAGCTGCAATTTGGCCATAACCTTTCATAAACTTCCTATAGTACCTAGTCAATCCAAGGAACCCTCTCAAGGCATTCACATCTTTAGGGACTAGCCATTGCTGCATAGCAGCAGTCTTTTTAGGGTCAGTTCTAACTCCCTCTCCAGAAATAAGGTGTCCAAGGTACTCCACCTCATCACAAGCAAACATGCATTTGGATTGTTTAGCATAGAGCTGATGCTTGGCCAATGTTTCCAAAGCTAATTTAAGATGACCAATATGATCAGAATGAGTCTTGCTGTAGACCAATATGTCATCAAAGAAAACAAGGACAAACTTCCTCAAGAAAGGCCTACAAATAGCATTCATCAAAGATTGGAAGGTAGAGGGGGCATTGGTCAAGCCAAAAGGCATAACCAAGAGTTCATAATGCCCCTCATGTGTCCTAAAGGCAGTTTTAGGTATATCCTCTTCCTTCATTCTGATTTGATGGTAACCAGACCTCAAATCCAACTTAGAAAACATACAAGTGTTGGGAAATATACATGTTTGCATCGAATACAAAACATACGCAGCGGAAAATAAACGGATCTACTTCATTCGCAATCGATAACATGCACTATGTAAGTTTCAGAATATAAGAACAAGAGAGTGTACCTTGATGCGGTGAAATTCAAAACCGAATGAAGAAATACTCGGGAAGACTTTCAATCTTCACTCCAATTCCACTTGATGCCCAAGATGTGTGGTCTCTCAATCAGTTCTTTGTTTCTAGAGAGAATATGAAAGAGTGTCTCTCTTCCTTATGTCATATATTCTTACACATATTAAACATACAAACCATTTTATTCTATATAAAATTCTGTATGTTTCTCTCCACATAACTGATTATCTAATTGGGCTGGCCTTTTGGGCCTTCCCAATTGGGCTTTAGTGTGTGGCTTGGAGTGGGACCAAAAGGGAACAAATAAGACACTAGCTCCAATGGGCCTTGGGCTTTTCTGTCAACTCTTGACAAGTTCAAAGTTACCATTAATTATATTTAATACCACTATATAAATATAATTGCACTCTAGGCCTCATTAATAAATTATATCCCAAGACTTTATTATACATGCAACCCCTTCATAAAATATTCGTAGTAATACAAAGTCATGAATATAGACTGCCACTTTGTAAATTACTACATCTTAATCCTTGAGTACCCAGTTTAATCCTTCTGAGTTATTCACCATATATTTATGAAATCCAATTTCATAAATATATACTTTAGTCTTACTAAAGTGGTTAGGCCTAACTCTCTGAATAACTGTACCCATTAAACTTATCTCAAGGGAATATTTTGTATCTCCGTTAAGAGACTATGAATTCCATCTTGAGAATATATGTTCCATCAACACTACATGTGGCTGCCCAACATACTGAGGTTTTGACCGTTACTTTAGATCTCACTCCTGATATATCAAAGCAACCTACATTTCATGATCAGGTCCATTATTCTCTCAGGATTAAGAGTTCATGTGAATACAAGTCGTGAGATTTATTATTCAATTGACAGTCGTTAGGAGAATAATAAATCTCACAGCGGTCCAGTTCAATATGTCTTAACTCTTAAAACATATCAACATATTAACTAGAAGTCACCACTTCCATGATCAAGACAAATCGTAGTTAATATGTTATAGTCTTCGTAGATGAAATGCCCAATTTCATCACCGACTACGAACCAAAATTCTGAGTTTACAAAGAACTTGTGATCTATATCTTCTGTGACTTTTCACATAAATCACATACTATGCATCTCATGGACTATTTGATAATGTCCGAATATTCATGTTACCATTATTTTAGATAAGACAACTTTATTAAACACAATATTAAGTCATACATCATTTCTCACATAATGTCATACATAATATCATACATAGCATCATACAATAGGATTTAAGGGCACATATCCTAACAACAAGCCCCTCCCAACTCATCTAACAACTCATCAATGGCAGGAATAGGGTATTTGTCTTTAATAGTCTCTTGATTCAAAGCTTTATAGTCAATGCACATTCTCCATGAACCATCAGCCTTCCTAACTAGCAGAACAAGAGATGCAAATGGACTGCAACTATGTCTAACTGAATCTATAGAAGCAATTCCTTGACTATCTTCTCATTTTCATTATTCTGATAAAATGGGTACTTGTATAGTCTTTGGCAGATAGCTTAGGCACCTTCCTTGAGCTAGATTTGGTGCTCATGCCCCCTAATGGTAGGTAAGCCAACAAGGGTAGCAAAGACTGCCTCAAAGTCCTTAAGCAAGGCAGCCACCTAGGTAGGAACCTGAATAGCACCCTCTGTAGGACTAATGGAATCATAAATCTGCAAGACCAAGCTCCTCTTTATAGGTTCCTTCAAGAAATGAACCCCATCTTGAATGTGAGTACCATCTGCTCCTTTCAAACCATGGAGAAGTACAGACCTTTGGCCATACAGGAAACACATGGTTAGTAGCTTGAAGTCCCATTGGATAACCCCAAGGGTACTCAACCATTGAGTCCCTAAGATCATGTCACACCCTCCCATAGGCAAAACATGCAATTGGATCAGAAATTGGTGACCCTGTAATATAATAGGAACATCTTTGCACAAGGCATGAGTTCTAAGAAGCTCACCATTAACAACCTTTACCTCCAATATTTGTGTACTATCCACAGGAATATGCAGCTGAGAGAATAGTGAAATGTTAACAAAGTTATGTGTGCTGCCTGAATCTATCAAAATCACCACAGATTTATGCTTAACTTTACCCATCACCCTCATTGTACCAGAAGTAGGTGTACCACTTAATGCATAGAGTGTAATACCAGCCTCCTCGATACCATTATCTTGACAATTCAAGTTATTTTCAGAAACATAACTACCATTATTATCATCCAATTTAGTAATGTGCACTCTTGAATTAGCATTAGGCATAAAGTCCACACAATCGAGAAGAAATAGCATAGCATTTTTGCACTTACACTACAATAAAATGTATTTTCAGTGACAAATTTTAGTGAGGAAAATTTTTTCGTCACAAAAAAGTACCATATAGTGACGAAATTTATATTTCGTCACTATTTATAAAAAAATTAGTAACATTTAGTGATGAAATTTAGATTTCGTCACTATATGTTGGGTTGAACTAAAGGCGCCAAACAAAAAAGTAGGCGCCAAACTAAATTCATCTACAGTGACGAATTTTTTTGTCACTAAAAGTTTAAGTTTTTTGTGACGAAAAATTTCGTCACTAAAGGTGCTATTAAGAATACTATTAGTGATGAAACCCATTTCGTCACTGAAAGTGACAAATAGTGACGAAAATAAGTCGTCACTAAAAACAAAATCATAAAAATGGGCATCATTATTAGTGATGAAGTTAAATTTCGTCTCTAAAAGTAGTCAATAGTGATGAAATATAATTCATTACAATACGTTATACACAAAAAATTAGCGCAGTCCCTTTATTTTTGTTTTTTTTGTTTTACTTCTCATTTCCCTCACTCTCTCCACCCGATCTCTCTATATCCCTCACTCTCTCCACAAAACCCAGCAAAAAAGAAGACTCAGAACCCAGATTGTCGCCGTCGCCGACTCGTGTAACCGTCGCCAATCTCGTTCGCCGTCGCGGTTTCTTGAGTCGCCGATCTAGTTCGTCGTCGCGGTTTCCTGAGATCGGTGATCTCGTTCGCGGCAATCTCGTTTGCCGTCGCGGTTTCCTGAGATCGCCGATCTCGTTCGCCGTCACCGTTTCCTGATTCGCTGATCCTCAAAACCTAGTTGCGACGCTGATTTGTGCATCCGCCGAACCCATTCGCGACGCTGATTTGTGCATCCGCCGAACCCATTCGCGACGATCTTGAGGATTTCGACGACTCCTATTCGCGATGTTGTCGACGATTCCGATCCCATTGGCGACGATCCTCGACGATTTCGATTTCGGTAAGGTTTTTTTTTTTTTTTTTTTTTTTTGTATTTAACTTTATTTTGTAATAATTTTTGTTCTTGTTTTGCTCATTGTGTTTGACCACTTTCTTATATTAAAAAATAAAAAATAAAATCAGCCTAACTTTTATTATGAATCAATTGCAATGGGGTCCATTTCAGCAGTTTGTTTTGGAAAAAAAAGTTAATAAAAAATTTGGTGTGTTCTAAGTTGTCAATGTTATGTCCATTTACACAGTTATGAATTTATGATGTTCATATTCAGTGTTTTTTTTTCCTGTAGTGTAGTGGTAGATTGAATTACTGGATGTTATGTCCATTTACACAGTTATCATGGTTTTTTTTAGTGTTGGAGTTTGTGGGGGAAAAGGTAGTGGAAGTTACCTTCAGTTGCTAGGTTGAAAAAGGGTTTCTTTTTGTTCTGCCTTTATTTTTTTGGTTGATTGATATTTAACCAGGGTATTGATCTTATTGTTATTAGATAATTTTTGTTTGGTTATTGCAACTTGATCTTATATGTGAGAGCTATATGGGTCTGAAAATTGAGACACAAACACATGCTACTGCTTAAAGAAACCAAAAGGGGTTGTTGGTTAGGCTTAGTTTGGTCTTTTTGATTCGGGGTTGTTGTCATTGGCTTAGTTGAGTCGATGGTTTATATTCTTTGCTTGTTGATGGTTATAGTACTAGTGGACCAGTTGTGAAGACTTTCTGTGTGTGGTCTATCTCGTTATGCTTGGATTTTAGCCGTTGGATGACTAAGATCGGACTCTTGTGTGCATGACGTCATGTGGTAATGGGTACGGTGACGTTGGCATGGCCCTTCTTTTGCAATTATGCGATATACCCGAGCAAACGATGAAATCGTCAAGTTCACGCCACCGTCCTTTTGAGTTGTGACGCACTTCTCATCATGTGATGTGATGTCACTCCCACTCAGTTTAACATAATAAGTGATAATAATAACCATGTACATTCACCATCTTGTGTTTTTCAAGAAGGAACGCTCACCAACTTATAGAGTCACCCTAATGGTGTTCTTGGGATCAACAGTATGTGTTCCTATGAGTACAAAGATTGGAATCAATAGTATGTTTATTTGTTGTGTGTTCAACTGTAGCTATGAAAATGAGGATTATTTTTTGCTTCAAGATTGTCTTTTGTAACTTTGGACTTGAAAAATTGACATAATTGGCAAGTTTTACAAGTCATGGGGTCCAAAATTGTAAGATCAGTTTACTCGTCAGTTCTTACACTAATGTGTGTCATCAATGTACAATAACACCAAGTAGCCAAAATTGTAAGATCATTTTTATCCTTGTTTGTACTCTATATATTTATAATGCTCAAAATTATTTCTAGGCTGCTTCATTCAACAACCCCCCCCCCCCCCAAAAAAAATTCCCCATTTGATCAGTCTTTGGCTGCTTCAAACTCACTAAAATATGAGGTCCGAATTTGGTTTTGGTTGTGCTGACATACCCTAAGTTCATGTTGTTAGGAAATGTACATGTTTGTATCGCATATAAAACATACGCAGCGGAAAATAAATGGATCTACTTCATTCGCAATTGATAACATGTACTATGTAGGTTTCAGAATATAAGAACAAGAGAGTGCACCTTGATGCGGTGAAATTCAAAACCGAATGAAGAAGTACTCAGGAAGACTTTCAATCTTCACTCTAATTCCACTTGATGCCCAAGATGTGTGGTCTCTCAATCAGTTCTATGTTTTCTAGAGAGAATATATGAAAGAGTGTCTCTCTTCCTTATATCATATTCTTATTATGTTAAACATACAAACCATTTTATTCTATATGAAATTCTGTATGTTTCTCTCCACATAACTGATTATCTAATTGGGCTAGCCTTTTGGGCCTTCCCAATTGGGCAGTGGGACCAAAAGGGAACAAATAAGACACTAGCTCCAATGGGCATTGGGCTTTTCTGTCAACTCTTGACAAGTCCAAAGTTACCATCAATTATATTTAATACCACTATATAAATATAATTGCACTCTAGGCCTCATTAATAAATTATATCGCAAGACTTTATTATACATGCAACCCCTTCATAAAATATTCGTAGTAATACAAAGTCATGAATATAGACTGCCACTTTGTAAATTACTACATCTTAATCCTTGTGTACCCGGTTTAATCCTTTTGAGTTATTCACCATATATTTATAAAATCCAATTTCATAAATATATACTTTAATCTTACTAAAGTGGTTAGGCCTAACTCTCTGAATAACTTTACCCATTAAACTTATCTCAAGGGAATATTTTATATCTCCGTTAAGAGACTATGAATTCCATCTTGAGAATATATGTTCCATCAACACTAAATATGGCTGCCCAACATACTGAGGTTTTGACCGTTACTTTAGATCTCACTCCTGATATATCAAAGCAACCTACATTTCATGATCAGGTCCATTATTCTCTCAGGATTAAGAGTTCATGTGAATACAAGTCGTGAGATTTATTATTCAGTTGACAGTCGTTAGGAGAATAATAAATCTCACAGCGGTCCAGTTCAATATGTCTTAACTCTTAAAACATATCAACATATTAACTAGAAGTCACCACTTCCATGATCAAGACAAATCATCGTAGTTAATATGTTATAGTCATCGCAGATGAAATGCCCAATTTCATCACCGACTACGAACCAAAATTCTGAGTTTACAAAGAACTTGTGATCTATATCTTCTGTGACTAAATCACATAAATTACATACTATGCATCTCATGGACTATTTGATAATGTCCGAATATTCATGTTACCATTATTTTAGATAAGAATAAAACAACTCTATTAAACACAATATTAAGTCATACATCATTTCTCACATACATAATATCATACATAACATCATACAATAGGATTTAAGGGCACATATCCCAACACATGTTGGGTATCACTTCCTCCTTTCATAATAATTGGGATGAATGGTGAATTTGTGGGTTCTAGACTCACTAAGCGACTGGGTGTGTGTGTAACTTAGCAATAAAAATTAAATGTTAGGGTTGTGGCTATTTCTGACTCTGGTGGCTTTCTTTAAAGCATTTGCAACTTGGACCAAATTTATGTTGGATAAGTTTTAGATGAATTATGAAGTATATTTGTTTTTTCTAATTATATAAATATGTATTATAAATATATTTGTGTAGGAATTTATGAGAGGATAATGTTCAAGACTGATATACTTATAAATTTAATGTTTCTTTTGCAGGCTAAATACACATTGTTTGCAATAATTTTGGATTTTTTCTAAAAGTTGTAAGCTTAGCTTGAGCAAAGTAAGTAAATTTTAGTTGAAAACCTTATAAAACTCTATACTGGTGATGTTGGAAATTAGATTTGTGGCGGGTTGTTGTGTTGGAGCAAGCGGGTGGTTTGCATGGTGTTATAAGGTGGTTTAAATACATATTTGGAGTGTTTTTCAATTCTTACAAATGTGAATGAGTATTGTTGATTAGATGTGATGAATAGTATTTTATTTGATTTCAATACTTGTAAGCATTATAGTCGTAATGTTTGTGATTGGTTTTGTGGTGGGTTGTTGTGTTGGAGCAAGCAGGTGGCTTGCATGGTGTTATAAGGTAGTTTAAACTAATATTGGGAGTTTTTTTCATTTCTTGCAAATGTGAATGAATATTGTTGATTAGATGTGAATGAATACTCTATACTTGTGATGTTTATGATTGGTTTTGTGGTGGGTTGTTGTGTTGGAGCAAGCGGGTGGCTTGCATGATGTTATAAGGTGGTTTAAATTTATATTGGGAGTGTATATTTGTGTGCAATGTATATTTGTTTAAGTATTAAAATAGACTTGTGCATTCATGAATGAGATAGAACTTTATCTAAGTAGTTTATAGACTTAAATGTTAGAATACATTAAGTCTATAATGTTAGAATACATTAAAATAGGCTTGCATGATGTTATAAGGTGGTTTAAATTTATATTGGGAGTGTATATTTGTGTGCAATGTATATTTGTTTAAGTATTAAAATAGACTTGTGCATTCATGAATGAGATAGAACTTTATCTAAGTAGTTTATAGACTTAAATGTTAGAATACATTATTCATGAGTTGTCCTTATTTTACTAAAGTAGCATTCATCTTGTAATTGTAGTCAAACATGGATAAAAGTTAGATGAAAATCGGTAAGACACCCGATGGTAGATTAAGCCATCCATATATTGAAGAGGTCAATGCATTTATTAATTTTGCAAGAGTGGTTGTGGACTTGAGTGGTAATATTCCGTGTCCGTGTATTCATTGTGTGAATTGCTATCGACAATCTCCTCATACTATGCATATCCATTTGCTTCATCGTGGGATTATGCAATCTTACATTAATTGGTATAATCATGGAGAACCTCATGTATTGAATGAGAACATTCATGATAATGAAATGTCGGATGGTGATCATATGGATGGTATCGATGCCTTGGTAGGTGACCGAATTAGAGGGGAACCAAGAAATGCAACTGAAGATGAGGAGGTGCATCATTTTGACAAACTTGAGGAAGATGCAAAGCTTGAGTTATATCCGGGTTGCATTGATTATAGTATCTTAAAGTTTGTTATTGAGACGTTGAATGTAAAGGTAATGACCAACTTGAGTAATAAGGGACTTGATATGATGCTAGAATTGCTGACAAAGGCTTTACCGAAAGGTAACTTGGTTCCAAGGTCAACTTATGAAGCAAAGAAGATATTACGTGACTTGGGCATGTCATAAAAGCATATAGATGCATGCAAAAATGATTGTGCATTATTTTGGAAGAAAAATGAAAACCTTGATAAATGTCCTATGTGTGAGGTGCCTAGGTACAAGGATACACGTGCCCAAGGTAAGAAAATTCCTCATAAGGTATTGTGTTACTTCCCGTTGACACCGAGACTGAGGAGATTGTACATGTCAGGCCATAGAGCTAAGGACATGAGATGGTATATAGACAAACGTGTGGACGATGGGATAATGAGACATCCGGCTGATAGTGAGGAGTGGAAGGAGTTTGATTTGCAACATCCTAATTTTGCCCTCGAACCTCGCAATGTAAGGTTAGGGTTGGCTACAGATGGATTTAACCCTTTTGGAAATATGAACAACAACTATAGTATGTGACCTGTCATACTTATCCCCTATAATCTACCGCCTTGGTTGGTTATGAAGGAGCCATATTTTATGTTGTCCTTACTTATTCCTGGTCCCCATCAACCAGGAAATGGGATTGATATTTACTTGAAACCATTGGTTGATGAGTTGAAAGAGTTGTGGGAAGAAGGTGTAGAAACTTATGATGCTTATAGTAAAGAGCATTTTCAGATGCGTGCAACTTTGTTGTGGACAATATATGACTATCCTGGATTTGGTAACGTGTCTGGGTCGAGGAGAAAGGGTTATCATTCTTGTTACACTTGCAACAGTGAACCATATTCAGAAGCTTTGGAAAGTAAAATTGGATTCATTAACCATCGAGCTTATTTTCCTATGGAACATCGTTGGAGACATAGTCGGTTGCATAATGGTTTATCAGAGAAACAGAAGAGATCTTTAGAGTTACAAGTGGAAAAGACACAAGAGCAGCTAGATAGAATGCCTAATATAATTTTAGGAAAACATCCAAGTAACAAGAAGAAACAACTCATTGGGGAGCCAAATTGGTGAAAAGTAAGTATTTTGTACAAGCTTCCATACTGGAAGAATAAGAAGCTTAAGCACAACATTGATGTCATGCATGTGGAGAAGAACATTAGTGAGAGTACTTATGGTACTTTGTTGGGTATTGAGGGGAAAAACAAGGATACTGACAAGGCACGAATAGACTTGCAAAATATGAACATTAGGCACACGTTGCATTTGAAACAACGTCCTGATGGATCATATGACAAGCCTCGGGCTTTCTTTTCATTAAGCCCAAATGAAAGGGATGGTTTCTACGACTTTTTGAAATCAGTCAAGTATCCGGATGGCTATGCAGCCAACATCTCAAGGTCAGTGAATGCAAAAAATGGTAGATTATCAGGTTTGAAAAGTCATGACTGTCATGTGCTACTACAACAAATTCTTCCAATTGGGTTGCGAGGGTTTGCACGTAAAGACATTAGCATTGTATTGTTTGAGTTAGGTAGCTTTTTTCAAGACTTATGCTCAAGGACCCTAAAGCGGAGTGAATTGGAGAAACTAGAAGAATGTATAGTTCTTATACTATGAAAGCTTGAGAGGTTCTTTCCTCCAGCATTCTTTGATGTTATGGTCCACCTTGTTGTTCACTTGCCTTGAGAAGCAATTCTAGGAGGCCCGGTACAATATCGATGGATGTACCCAATTGAAAGGTAATTAGATCTTTTGATGCATCCATCAATTGCATCTTTCCCATGTGGTATAAAATCTCATAATGTGCGTATTTTTTCCTCGTAGGTACCTTGGAAAATTGAAAAGATACGTTTCTAACTGAGCTCGACTAGAAGGTTCGATTGCAGAGGCTTACATTCTCAAAGAATGTATTAACAACTGGTCTTTGTATATTGATGGGATCGAAATTGTGCATAATCGAAGCGAAAGAAATGAAGATTTTGGTGAGTCTAGCGAAGGATTGATAGTTTTTTCACAGACTGCCAGACCTACAGGTGGTAAGCGGAATGATGGCAATTTGTCTCGTGCATTACTTGATACTGTTCATTGGTACTTGTTGTACAATAGTCCTGAGTTAGAGCCTTATTTAAAGTATGTGATTTCATATACATGTATTGTTTGATCAAGTTTTGAATATTATCTATAATGCTTAGCTGAAAATAAATCACCTTATTTTTAACAGTGAACACAAAAGCACATTGCATAATCCTACTGGAGAAGCCATAACTCAAATCCAACGACAAGAGTTTCCCAAGTGGTTTAGAGAACGTGTAAGACGTTTGAAATTTAATCACACACTAATAAAAATTAAACATTTAAATAGTTTCGTCATTACTTAATACTAATTAATATCACTTGTTGAATGTCATTATAGATGAATAGATTGAAAGTTAACGACTCACCAGAAGCTACTAAACAGTTATGGTCATTAGCAAATGGTCCTAAGCCACATGTGAAGGAGTACACAGTTTGTATGGTCAATGGTGTAAAGTTCCATACAAGGGACCTAGACAATCGTCGTGTAACCCAAAACAGTGGTGTATGTATCGAAGGGGACCATGAGAGAGAAATGTACGACTTCTATGGTCATGTGTGCAAAATTTGGGAATTGGAGTATGTGTTGCGCCATAAAGTTGTTTTGTTCTAGTGTGAATGGTACAATATTGGTACCAATGGTCGAAGAAGAACGATAAGAACCGATGCACACTACATAAGCATTGATGTTACAAGTCGATGGTATGAAAATGATCCTTTTATACTTCCTAGTCAAGCGAATCAAGTTTTTTACCTTCAAGATACCAAATTGGGTGAACCTTGGAAAATTGTACAATCCATCCAACATAGGGGAGTGTTTGATGTCCCAGAAGTCGGGGGTGGAGAATCCAATGATAATACAGAAGATAGTGACGCATTCCAACAAGAAGCGATTGTTGATGTTGTCTCTATCAATGTTGAAGACAATATTATTGACTACTGTATGGGTGATGTTGAAACTGAGGTTGTTCTTGAAGGTGGAACTTCAAGAGATGCTAATTGTGATGAAGAGCATGACATACCTGATGTTGATGTTGATGTTGATGTTGATATGGATAATGATATGTAAAGTTAATAGTAATTGTCTTAAATGTTGTGTGCTTGTCATAAAGTTTTAAATGTTGTGTGCTTGTTTTGTACTTATTTTGAACTTGATATGGATATTGATGTGGTCATTTATTGTATTGAGTTAGTAGTAATTGTGTTCAAATTTAACACTTGTGAATTGCTTGATATGGATAATGGTGTAGATTATGATATGTAAAGTTAGTAGTAATTGTTATTGAGATGTTTTGTACTTATCTTGAACTTGATATGGATATTGATGTGGTCATTTGTTGTGTTGAGTTAGTAGCAATTGTGTTCAAATTTTGTACTTGTGAATTTTGCTTGATATGGATAATGGTGTGGACTTTGATGTTAAGGTAGTAGCAATTGTACTTATTTTTCATGTCAATACATAGTTTCAAAAAATGCCCAAAAAGGCCAAATACACTCATAACATACTGAGGTATGAGATGGCAAGATTAGATAAAATGAGGCAAAACCAAGAGAGAATTGATGCTTTGGGATTGAAGCACATCTCAACTTCTCTAAATGATACTGCTCAGTCCAATTGTGCAAAAGGAAAAAGAAGTAGAGCTAGTGTTGTGGTTGATGATGATTATGTACCACCTATTGGTGACGATGACAATGATGATGAGTCATCTAATTCTGTAATCCATAAGGTACAATAGATGTTCCATAGGGTACAATAGATGATAATAACTTTATTGTTCCATTACTTGTAATGATTTTGTTGTTCTATTATATGTATATTTGTTAGTCACTGATGGCACCAGGACGACTTACACGTTCGCGAGGTGAGGCATCTATCCCGGTGGTCCAATCTACGGTCCAATCTACAGAAACACCTCCTGAAGTAAATCCTCCTGTCCAAAGTTCTTCTAGTGCGGAGGCACAGACTACTGGTGCATTAACTAGCACGACTGGTAATTACATAGAACATACTTAATTACAACTGCACCTTGTTTTTATTATTGAGATTATACTTCACTTAATTTAGCTACAATGTACATGGAATGTATAATTTTTTAACATTAATAATGTTTAAATAGGATCTACTAGCAGAAATACCCGTGGAATAACACGTGGTGTAGCAGTACGGGCACTTGTTGAAAAAAGTGGTAAGCTGCCGGTACGTATAGCTGCAGAGTATGATGCTCCTGTTGGGAAGAATGCGTGCAAGCTTGTCAATCAAATTGGCGTACAAGTGCGAAGTACTTTGCCTAGTTACAACGTGAAAAATTGGAAAAATGTTGATGCTGCTACTAGAGATGTGGTGCTTCAAAATATCGCAGTAAATTTACATTGATAACATCTAACTCGTCTTTGTTGTCACTAAGTATATTAAATTCATATAATAATATTTTTATAATACATATACACTTCATTTTATAGGATCAGTTTGAGTTACAAGGAGATTCAAACTTGGTAACGAAAACATTAAATACAAAATGTGGAAGATTATTGAGTTCCAGCTCTTACAAGTTGCATCAGGTTTATAAAAAGCTCGTACAATCTCATAGTGCTGACTATGCAAGAAGCCACCCGCCAAAGAATGTCAAACTTGAGCTGTGGATTGAACTCATTGATGGGGGATGGACCAATGAGGATTGGCTAGTAAATTATTTATTAGTATATTATTATTATCCAATGTTTACTATATTATGTTGTAAACTGATTAGATTAATACTTAGATGAAGTAAATGTATAATGTTTTATTCATGATCTAATAAATGTCTTGAATGTTGTTTATTAGAAAAAATCAAGAAAGAACTTTGCAAATAGGAATAAAATTTCAGGCAAACATAGATGCGGGACAAAGGCACTTGCTGTTAGGGTTGATGAGGAGGTGCGTGTTTCTTCATTTTCTTAAACCTTAGTATATTACATGTTGTGATTAATTAAGTATATCTAACACTTGAATGTTAATTAATCAGGCAAATAATAATAACGGTCAAGTTCCTGAATTGGCAAAAATCTGCAAAGATGTTCATTTCAATTCAAATACAAATATGTGGATACACCATGAGGATGAAGCGACATATGTATGTGTATCATTCTATCCCTATTACGTTTGTAAAGCTATAGCATATGTAGTATTAATGTTGTGATTATTTGTTTCTTTTTCTCTTTCAAATGATAGGAAAATATTCTCAAAGTGCAAGAGGATCATTGTCAAGATCCTAATGCAATTCCCCTTACACAAGAGGAGATCTCAAACTTGGTTTTTAAAAAGAAGTCCGGTATTGTAAAAGGACTTGGCATGAGACCTTCCTCTTCTCTAGTAACCACCGCCTCATCTAATTCCTCGGTGGAGTATATCCAACCACTAGAAAATGAGATACTTGAGCTCAAAGAGGCAAGAGCTAGGGACCAAGAAGAGCGAGCTAGGGAGCAAAAGGAGCGAGTTAGGGACCAAGAGGCACGAGCTAAGCAAGAAGAGATCCAAAAGAATATTCTTAACTTTTTGAGGAGCAAGGGTTATGATGATGCTCTTACCTATGGTGGTGGTTCAACTTCAAGTTAAAACACTTTTTGGTTAGTACTTTATAGCATTAATATGTCCCCATTTTTAATGCATTGTTAGAAATGTTTCTTATAACATAGTTAATGTTTTTATTTTACGATTTTAATGTAGTATTGTTTTTATATTTGTGCAGATTTCTTATTGGTGGCTTTTAGGGGATTTACTTTTGGCATTACTTGAAGACATGAGGACATCTTCCGTTAGTTTTAATTATATTCTGCTACACTTTTTGTATTGTTATAAAACATCTTGATTTATTGTATGTGTTGCAAACAATTATTGTATGAAAGGAGTTTGAATTGGATACTTGTTTTATTTTTTATTTGTGGAATGTATGGATCTTTTTTTTATAAATGTGTTGTTGAAATAAATGTATTATTGAAATGTGAGGTTTTAATAATATAATGACAGGTTACAGGTCAATATCAAAAAATAGTTTTAGTGATGAACATTTTCGTCACTATAAGGAAAACCTTTAGTGACGAAACGTTTTCGTCACTAAAAGTTTTTTTTTAAAAAAACAAATTGGACTTTTAGTGATGAAATTTTTCGTCACCAGGACTTTTAGTGACGGGGTTTCAATGACGAAATGAGTTTCGTCACTAAAGGTTCTTAGTGATGAAAAACTGGACTTTTAGTGACGAATTTTTTCGTCACTAAAAATACATTTTGTTGTAGATTATGACCTAGACCCCATTTCTCATCACAATTGTAACATAAACCCTTTTTCTTCCTTTCCTCCATTTTGGCAGGAGATATTCTTTTAATTGGCAACCTATTGTTCTTAGTGTCTATCAATGTTGGTACTTTAGGGGGTGGACCTAAAATTGAGGACTTACCTAGTTCCAATTGATTCTTGAAACTCTTCTTACAGCTCCAATTGTACTTCTCTTGAATCTTGGACAACCCAAAAGCCTCATTTAGTGACTAAGGATTGAGCATTCGTACATGGAGTTTGATCTCATCCTTCAACCCACTGAGAAAGCAACTCGGTTTATGTGAAGATGAAAGTCCCTTGATTCTGTTTGACAAAACTTCGAATTGGGCCTTATACACTGCCACAGTAGAAGTTTGCCTCAATCTTGTTAATGTTTCTATGGGGTCATCATATGCAGTGGTGCCAAACCTCACATGCAAAGCCTGAATTAGAGAATCCCAATCACTAAACACCCCTGTTTCCTCAACTTCTTGGAACCAAATCAGAGCTTTACCTTCCATATGAAATGAAGCTAACATCAACTTTTCTCTAATAGGGGTGTTGTAATATCTAAAATATTGATTAGCCTTGTATACCTAACTCGCAAGATCTTCACCAAAGAATCTTGGAAATTCCAATTTCATGGGATGAGATAACGGTAACAACGCAGAGCCAAAATTAGGGTTCATATTCTCTCCAATTCTCTGAGATTGGAACCCTTGTGAACCTTGATCAAAAGAACTTAATTTTTGTAAAACCATAGTCAACTGTTGCCTCATCTCATTCAGAGTTCTTGTATGAATTTCTTGTACAGTTCGCATCTCCTGGAATTCTTTAGTATGATGATCAGTGGTGGTTCTAAGTGAAGCAATAGCTTCATTGGTCGTAGCTGTAGCACGTGTTTCTGTCATGGATGATAAGGAAAGCTTGCTCTGATACCAAATTGTAAGGATTAACAATGGCTTCTATGAGTAATTGCTAAATTAGAGGACAACTTCACCTTTAGAACAAGAATACAGGAATAGGGGAATAGAGAGAGATAGAAGAGATAGGGAATGAAGAGACAGAGATAGAGAAAGAATGATACAATTCATTAACCAATTGCTTGAAATGTCCTTCAATCCTACCCGTATCCTTTATACATGATCTGTTACTTCTAACAACTTTGTACAGCCCACACTTACACAACCCATACTAACTAACTGTACAACCCATACTAACCAACTAACTACCCTTAACTGCCATTAATCACACCACAGACTTGACAAACCCTGCCTCACTAACTATGGTCAACTACAACACTAAAGCACTCATACAACAATTATGTAGTAATTGAGTTACAATGCATTACAACAAATGATCCTAACACCTTATATATGTCTAGGGTTGTGAGAAAAAAAAAAAAAACCTACACAAATAGCTTGGATACACGTGAAAAACAGATTTGGAAATTTGAATTTCCTAATTCTCAATAGATACAGCTTCTGTCCAGAGCTGTCGAGAATTAAACATTAAATCTCGATAGATACATCTGTCGAGCTTTAATGAACAACACTTCTTCACTTGTTTACAGATTTGTGTGACTTCAATACTAAACTTGAACTCTTGTTTCTTGAAGTATTAAACACATCCTAGATCTACCTAAATACAAGTAAAGTACGTTTTGTCAAAGGATTAGCTAATTCTACATGACATATGTTCTAACAAGTTCCACATATGTCCTAACAACCCATCACAGAACATGAAAAGAGGATCAATGAGAAGATGAGCAAGATGGAAGAAATGATCAAGAGGTCATAAAGGCTAGATGATCTCATAGACTATTAATCACTTTCGCTCTTTCCAGATGTAAGACTACCTCCTAAGTAAGATGTCAGTCCTTGACAAATTTGATGGCACTGGCTGCCCCAAGTCCCAACTAAAGATGTATATGAGGGCCATGCAGCCCTTGGGAGCTACTGAAGAGATGTTAGCCCAGATGTTTCAGAATACTTTGACTAGAGCCGCCCTCAGATGAGTCCTTAATGTGGAAGATACCAAAGCTTGAAACTGGGAAGATATATGTAGGCAATTGCACAATCAATACAAGTACAATATAGAGTTACATGTGACGAGAAGAGACTTGGAGACTACTAAGAAAGAACCTAAGGAGTCATTCTCAGCTTTCATAACTAAATGAAGGTCTAAAGTTGCCTAGATGATGAATAGGCCTAATGAAGAGGAACAATTGATAATGGTTGTAAAAAATTTGTTGCCTGTATATCATAAGTACTTATTTGCTCATTATTTTCCAAATTTTAAGGCCCTGATAGCGGCTGGTACTCAAATTTAAGATGCTGTAAATAATGAGACTATAAAAAATGAAGAAGCACATAAATTCAAAGGAATTTTAGGCCTTCCAACTCTAAAACTATAGAAGTATCCAACATATATAAAACTGATCCATACCAACTTATTGCCCTAGTGCAAGTATCACAAGGACCGCCTCCAAGACCTAGGAGAGAATTACATGAACTTAATATGCCGTTAAGTCAGGTATTTGAAAAGTTGAAAGCAAAAGGGTTATTAAAACCCTTGGACCCGAGACTAGTCTCAAACCCCCTACCCGCTAAATTTGATGTGAACAAGAGGTGTGCCTACCATTAAGGCTTAGGACGTGACACTGATAGGTGTTATAAACTCCGCCATGTAATTCAGGATTTAATAGACAATAAAGTAATTGCACCGCTTACAAGGCCCAATATCACCAACAATCCTTTACCTAATCATAATTTTGGAAGGGGACCAAGGATTGATTGCTTGTTTCCTGGAGAAGAAGAAGAAAAGGACCTATCTAATTTGATCTATGACATTCCATAATGTTTTATGCTAATTTGGGAAGAATTAATGGTTATCTCATTTATAATAGGATATGACATATGGAATGAAGATAATCTAGAAATCGCAACACCTACATATGGGGGGAGACACTTCAAGCCCCACTTAGATAACTCAACACCCATATATGGGGTGAGACACTTCAAACCCCAAGATATTGAACTAAGAGACCCATAAAAAATTGTCCACATCACAAGGGGGGGGGGGAGGAGACACTTCAAACCCCCCACATTTAGAAACAGATAACTCAGTAGAAGCCTTGAACAAAGTAACCCAATAAACACCCAATGAAGAGGATGAGGTTCTTAAACAATTGTAGAAGACACAAGTGAACATATCTCTATGGGGTTTGCTCAAGTCCCCACAACCATCACTTCTCAGGACTTGAATGCCATGATTGGATCTATAAGTAGAGAGCTTACTATTTCCTATTCTGACATGGATTTGACTAAAAAGGGGAAGCACCATAATGATCCATTGCATATTACAGTAGATGCTAAGGGGAAGAAGATACCAATGGTCTTGATTGAGGATGGAAATGCATTGAATGTATTCCCATTGAAAACCACAAGCTGTCTGGGTTTGAGGATCAAAAATTTTATGCCATTTGATCACCATGTAAAAGCATATGATAATAGCAGAAGGGAAGTCTTAGGAACAATCACACTTGAGTTCACCATAGGGCCTATGGTTCAAAAAATGGAATTCTGAGTATTAAACATAGCTTCATGTTTTAATATGCTTCTTGGGCCACCTTGGATTCATGATGCAGAAGCTGTGCCTTCATCTTTATACCAAAAAGTTCGATTTCCACATAAAGGAGCTATAGTTACTATATATGGGGACACCCTAAGTCCTCTAAAGCCTATTTTTGGTATCCAGTTCGAAAAGGAGCCTGCGACCTTAGACAGTTTTGAGATTGAGAAGCCTGGTTTTGAGAGAATGATAGAAGTTGAAAAGATTTCTATGGATTTTGACCCCTATGGCAACAACAATGTTGTAGCAATAATGAGGAAGATAAGCTATTTTTCATGGATGAGCCTCGGAAAGACCATGAAAGGGCCAACATTCAAGTCTCCAACAATTGTCACAGCCACACCACCTTTTGGGTTGAGCTATAAGCCTACAGATTAAGACTTGTTGGATATGGAAGTAAAGAATATGGCTCGTGCAAAAGCTAAGGCAAAGGGGCTTCCTAGTCCTCCGGAGTCTTTAAGGTCATATACTCCTACAGTGAATGGGAAGTTTATCAAAGCTGGGGATTACCAGCGTTATTAGGGGTTTCTTGAGTCAAGATATGATCCAGAGTTGAAAAGAATGTTGTTTGGATTTGAATTGTTCCTCGATTGCGACATAAAGCTTCTCTAAGAAAAGGAAAGGAACACATTGGGTCCCAATTGACTGGGCAGATTATATGGATCCAGATGTTATGACTATTTTGTTCGAGAATGCTATTTCAACATAGAAGAGGAAGAATATTGGGAAGCCTATCAACATGCGTTGAATGATCCAAGTGAAGGAGGAATGGATGATGAAGTGGGAGAAGCTCCTAGTGATGACAGTGAAGAAAGTGACAGTGAAGATAATGATAGCAAAGACAGTGATAGTGAAGATAATGATAGTGAAGATTATGACAGTGGAGAAAGTGACAATGAAGATAGTGATAGTGAAGATAGTAACAGTGAAGGAAGTGACAGTGAAGACAATGATAGTAAAGGCAAAAATGATGGTAGGGGAGAAGCCCCTAGCGATGAAAATGGAGATGGAGAAGGTGAGAATGGAGAAGCCTTTAATGAATAAAATTCTTATGAAGGAGAGGACTATTATGATGAAGATATAGAAGATGATGAGGAAGCTGTAGGGGGTGAGTATGATGAATACCTTATGGACGCCCTTTAGATTGAAGTTGCATTATAGATGTCAGTCCAAAATCGGGCCCCCACTATGATAAGTATGGTCGTGAGATTCCTGAATTTGGTGTAATTCATAACTCAGAGTTTGGCTCATTAACTACATACACTGATGAAGAAAATGATATAGATGCAAGGCTAGCTTTTCTTGACAGAAATCTAATGATCCATAGCTTCAGGAATTTGACCTTAGAGAGTTTTGGGGAAGATGATAAGGAATGGGATACAGAGAATTAGAGTACTTACCCTAATATGTAGGATGGATAGCCTGGAACGATTGGAGGATTGTGTATTTGACAAGCCCACAGAAACGGATGTTGATGGAGAAGGTCAGTATTACATGGATGAAGACCCTAGAGTGCTGATATTGAGAAAAGAGGGAACCCACTAGGAGCCAGCTGCCATCACCAAGGCCACTACTAATATTGCTATTCCTGTAGAGTCTATCTTCGATCATGTGTCTATTCCTGTAGAGTCAGTTATTGTTGAGTTTGTCAAAAATCCTATCCCCCATAATTTTTTTTATTCAACTTATTTGTTGTCTTTGAATATTTTTATTTCATAAATTAGTAAACAAACTCTTAATAGTGGGGAATTAAAACAAGGGCACTTAAAACCTGTAATAGAGGAAACTCAGTCGGTTAACTTGGGAATCAATGATGAACCTAAGATGGTCCAGATTGGCAACACTTTAAATTCCTCTAAGAAGGACGTATTGGTTACACTGTTGAAAGAATTCAAGGAAGTGTTTGCATGCTCATACGAAGATATGCCAGGGATTGATACAGATATATAGTGCAACATTGCATTCCTACAGACCCAACTGTGAAGCCGGTCAAGTAGAAGTTGAGAATAATGAAGCTGGAATGGACTCTTAAGATCAAAGAAGAAGTTGAGAAACAATTCAATGCGGGATTTTTGAAAGTGGTTAACTACCCAAAATAGTTAGCTAATGTGGTTATAGTACCGAAGAAAGATGGGAAGGTGTGGATGTGTGTAGATTTCAGAGATCTTAATAAAGCTAGCCCCAAGGATGACTTTTCGGTGCCTCATATTGATATTTTAGTTGATAATACGGCGGAACATCCATTACTATCATTCATTGATGGTTTTTCAGGATATAATTAGATAAAGATGGCTCCAAAAGATACGGAAAAGATTTCATTTATCACTCTATGGGGGACCTACTGTTACAAGGTCATGTTATTTGGCCTTAAGAATGCAGGTGCCATTTACCAGCGGGTAGCCACTATTCCGTTGCATGATTTGATACACAAAGAAGTTGAAGTTTATGTTGATGACATGATAGTAAAGTCCAAGGATCATTAAGGACATATACCAGCTTTAAAGAAGTTCTTTGAGCGGATCTGATTTTACAAGCTTCGGTTGAATTCGAAGAAGTGCACTTTTGGTGTGACATCAAGGAAGTTGTTAGGGTTTATGGTAAGCCAGAGAGGAATTGAAGTAGATCCCAAAAAGATTAAGGTGATTGTGGAGATGAAGTCTCCAAGGAAAGAAAAAGAAAACTGAGGATTTTTAGGAAGGATACAATATATAAGCAGGTTCATAACCCAGCTCACCATGATATGTGAACCACTTTTTCGATTACTCAAGAAAGAAGTCCCTATAGTATGGAATGAACAATGTCAAGAAGCCTTTGAGAAGATTAAGAGTTACTTGCTGAAGCCACCAATACTGGTTCCACCAGTACCGAAAAAGCCATTATTGCTTTATCTCACAACCACAAATACAACAATAGGGGCTCTACTTGCCCAATATCTAGAGGAGTCTAGGAAGAAGAATACAATTTACTACATTAGCAAGAAGATGATGGCTTATGAAGAAAAGTATCTCCACTAGAAAAGACATGTGTTGCACTTGTATGGGCCAACGGAAAACTTAGGCATTGTATGCTTGCTTTCAAAGTCCTGCTGATAGCCAGAATGGATCCTTTGAAATATTTGATGGAAAATTTGGTGCAAGATGGGAAGACAGCTAAATGGGTTTTGCTTTTGTCAGAATTTGATATAAAGTATGTGACTCAAAAGTCCATAAAAGAAAGGGCGATTGTTGACCACTTAGCTCATTGTTCACCTGAAGAAGCTGAAGAAGTTCAAGAAAGTTTCCCAGATGAAGATATTATTATGATAGAACCTGAACCATGGAAGAAGTATTTTAATGGAACCATTAATCAAAATCGAAGTGGCATTGCAGTTTTCTTGATTTCTCCAACGGGACACATATCCCATTTTCTGGTAATCTTAATTTTCCCACTACTCATAATGCCACTGAATATAAAGCTTGCATTATGGGGTTACAAGCAGCCATCAATCTTGGAGTTGAAGAGTTGAAAGTATATGAAGACTTGTAGACATTGCATTTTGTACCTCTTGCGACTTAGGCCCTTGTTCCCCAATGATGCTTGAACCCTAAGGCCCAATGCCAGTTTAGAGTCCAATCAAATATTAAATTGACATAAGGAGTGTTAAAATGGAATATATAACCTTTTATATGAACAAAAATATATTTTTGAAAATAAAATGACCAAAGTGGCCCTCGGCTTGCGTATGTGAGTCGTGGCTTGCATACTCAAGCTAGTCCATGCGTACACAGGCACATTCTTGTGTACGCAGCTAGGGTTTCAGAAGCATAAGAAAGGAAGGTTTTCAGCAATAATGGCTGAGGTTTGAAATAAATCCCACATTGTCTAGGAGCCGTTTCAAACCCCATTTTTTCCACTATAAAAAACTTTACATGGTAAAAACCTAAGATTTACTAGAAAATAGTGAATCAAAAGGGGGGGGGGGGTTTCCCAAAACACCCTTATGTCAATTTTATTTGATTGGGACCTTCTCTGGCCCCAATCCTTCTAGTTCAATGTTGCTAATCACTCTTTTATTGGTTTGTGAATAGATTTGACTGAGGAAACGATCAAAATCAAGTTTGGAAAGCTTTTGTTTAAGATATTGAGTCTAACCCTTCTTTTTCTTTTTTTCTTCCTTTTCTGTTTTTCTTTTGTGTTTTAATCTTGTTTCTTGCTTAGTTTATGTCTGTACATGTTTGCTTAGATTAGCCCTTTAGTTCTTTTCATATTTTGCATTCGTGAGGTTGCTAGTTTGTTGTTTTAAAGTTTACTTTGTTTCTGTGTTTTTAGGTTTTTTGGGTAAGGATCTACGTACGCATGATCTAGCCTGTGCATGCAGGCTTGATTCTGTGTATGTAGACCTATTCTAGAGTGCATGATGTCGTTGCCCAGAAACCCTAATTTTTGTTTGTTTTGTTTCTGTATTCAAATGTTTGTTCTGTTTAGCTTCTTCTTTATATTTTTTAAGCCCTATGAGTTCTTGTTCACCTTTTAACATTCTTGTTTGTCTTTAACAAGCTTAGATTAGGGTTTTATGTTTGTTTCTTGCCTTGATGCCATTCACATGCATTCACATGCCTATTCATGATGCCATAGGTGTTGTGTTACTGGGAGGTAAGTAGAAGGTAAGTCATGCATTAGCAATGTACATGCATTTGTGCTCTGGCATTGGGATGTGATGAAACATGCTTAAATCCATGATTAGGGTTTCTAGTTTGGTGACGCTTGGTTTATGAGATGTATGATAGGTTTTCACATGATAGATGAATGCTAGGGTTTCTTTGATATGTTTGGTTCTCTTTTGTTTAGGTAGATGGATAAGTATGCTGTTTTGGGATAAAGATATCATATTGTACGCTTAAATGTATGCTTGTGTGTGTGTGAGTATAGATGCAAGTGTTGAATATGCTTTTAATAAGGTTAAGACGTAAGACACAATGATGGAAGGCTAACCTTAGGGTTAGGCAATCTTAAGTTCCTAACACCTTCCCAAGAGAATACCTAAACTCCGAACCCATACTCTAGCAGTAAGATTAAAGGTCCTTCCTCGAAAGGATGCTATATTCATGGTTCCTAGACCATATAACTAGGTGGCGACTCCTAAGACCCCCCCTTGTATCCATAGTGATCACTCCACTGGGGATTGTGAGTTTAATTCCTTTGTGTCTTGTTTCTTAACCTTAATAAAAGCTTTTTAAATACTTGTTTGCACACACATTCACTTGTTCTTTTTGTCCCTTAACCTCGGTTGGTGATGAGTGGGAAGATGGAAGGCTCCATTCGGGCGCAAATTTTTTGAAGTTCATCCCACCAACTCACAATCGGTGCCATCGCCTATAATGGGCCTTAAGTACATTACAGGTTTGCTACGAATCCACTATGGGGTCCACTTAGGCCCTTGGTTGGTATCATAGCCCACCTTATTGTGAGTGACCTACTTATCTATCCTTTTAGCCTTAGGGAGCCTACCCACACTAGAGAGATCTTATATCCTATCATGAAGGGTACCTTTTATATATCTCTTGTTTGTTAAACCATATATCATGTGTTCACCTAATTCTAAAGGAAAAATAAAAGGAATAAAAATGGAAGGGACGACCCTAAAGTTATGGTATACCCTAAGATTGTTGTGGGACAAAAGAAAAGAAGTTCTCACATGTAAGAGGCTTGTCCCTAAATCCAAAGGCATATCTTAGCTTGAAAGTTTCATAAGACCATAGCTTAATTGCTATCGTAGGCCCAAGAAAAAACAAAGGCCCTTTTGGAATACGCTTTGGGCTTAAGATAACAAATACGCTATGGACTCAGAATCCAACATCCTTCAAAGCCAAAATGAACTTCCTTAATGTTAGGCCTCTTTGTTGCATGCCCAGGCCTAAAATGATGAGAATTTCATAGACTTTGAGAGGAATGCTACAATGTATTCTAGCTAGAAGGCTATGATGAATAAAGAATGAAAAGCCCAAAGGTGATGAATACATTGTAAGCCCAAGTTTGAGACAAATGGTTGAAAATTCTTAAGTGAATTCTAATGAAAGCCCATGAGAGTAAGATGGGAGCTTTGTTGTAAATGGACCAAAGTCCAATGAAACAAGGGGCAAGGATCCATGAGAGGAAAGGGAGTGACATTGTAATTGGGCCTCCATTCAAATGAACTTAAAGATTTTCCAAGAACATCTAAAAAGTAAAAGGAACCTTTAATTGGGACATGAACTTAATGAAAATGGGGCTTCTTTTCAGATATCGCTTCAAACCAAGTCCAATGGAAGACAAGATATCCAAAAGGAAGACTTATCAAGAGGGAAAGATGGATGCTACAAGTGAGAAGGTCCTCATGCAAAAGATGCTTGAGTGTGTGAGCACAAGGTGAAGTCCTTAAGAAGATAATAGGGCGCCTCTCCAAGATAGCAAAGGAAGAAGCTGAAAAAGACAAGGCTAAGCGTGAACAAAACGAGTTGACCCAAGAGGACATCAGCCGCGTGATGACAGAAGGGAAGGTTCGCCTACTTCTACCCAACTTTAAGCCACAACTAAAGAGTGCTCTAAGACCATGGACTTTCAAGAGGGCCCACGTCAACGACTTTTCTGAATCAGGAGACGTAGGATCGTGGGAAGATCACGATTGGCTAGAATGGACCTCGAAGGTAGGGACGACCCAAGTCACCCTAGCTCGCTTCATGCTTGAAGAAGACAGAGGAAGGAATTCATCATGCCTATTGTAGGGTCCATTAATAATTGGACTTGGGTTGGGTTTTTTGAGAACATGGGGAAAAAGTTTTGTAATGCAAGTTCTAATGTACTATTCAATATTTTCAATAACATGAATTCCGATTTGTCAGACTTTGATGTGTCCCATAACATTGAAATTATGCATTTAAATGATTCAAATGAATTTGAAAATAATGAAATTAATAAATAATTGGAAAAGAAAATTGAACCTATAGATCTAACTCTTGAAACTATTAATTTGGGCAATGATGAGAATCCATGCTTAATTAAAATTGCCTCAACTCTAAATGAAAAAGAAAAGAAAGATCTTTAATAACTCCTCATAGAATTTTGAGAGGTGTTTGCATGGTCCTATGAAGATATGCCTGGAATTGACCCCAAGATAGCTCAACATCATATTGATACTCATAACCACATGCGCTTGTTAAGCAAAAATTGAGGAGAATGAGGACCAAATGGCTCTTAAAGATCAAAGAGGAAGTCACTGAGTAACTAAAGGTAGGGTTCATCAAACCTATAAACCAAGCTGAAATGGATAGCCAATGTCATGCCCGTACCTAAGAAGGATGGGAAGGTGAGGATGTGTGTGGATTTTAGAGACTTCAACAAGGCATGCCCTAAAGATGACTTTCCTTTCCCTCACATTGATGTCTTGCTGGACAACACCATAGGAAGTGCATTGATGTCCTTCATGGATGGTTTTTTGGGATAGAACCAAATCAAGATGGCTCCCAAGGACATGACCAAAATCACCTTTACTACTGAATGGGGAATCTATTGTTACACGGTAATGCCGTTTGGCCTCAGGAATGCTGGGCCAACTTACCAAAGGATGGCTACGGCCTTGCTACATGTTATGATGCATAATGAGGTAGAGGTGTGTGTTGATGATATGATAGTGAAGTCCAAGGATAGAAGAACCCACACCATAAATTTGAGGAAGTTCTTTGAGAGGATTAAAGAATATAGATTTAAACCCACAAAAGTGCACCTTTGGAGTAACCGTTGGAAAATTGTTAGGGTTCCTAGTGAGTGATAGAGGGATAGAAGTTGACCCATCCAAGATCAAATCCATATTGGAGATGCCTCCATCCAAATGTGAGAAAGAGATAAGGGGTTTCTTAGGTCGACTACAATACATTAGTCGATTCATTGCCAAGCTCACTTCCACTTGTGAGCCCATCTTTAAAATCCTAAGGAAGAACGAACCACACACATGGAACAATGAGTGCAAAAAAGCCTTCGAACTTATCAAGGAATATCTCCTCCACCCACCTATCCTAGTGCCTCCATAACATGGAAAACCCTTATTGCTATATCTTCCCATCATAAGGGATGTGGTTGGAAGCATGCTTGCACAAGAAGACGATGACAAGAATGAGAGGACCATATATTATTTGGGCAAAAGGTTCCATGATTATGAGACTAGGTACACTCCCATAGAAAAGTTATGCTTTGCTTTTGTTTGGGCCTTATAGAAATTATGACATATCGTTTTACCCTTCCAAATATGGGTGGTAGCAAGAATGGACCCATTGAAGTACCTCTTTGAGAAACCTGCTTTGAGTGGAAGATTGTTAAGATGGTTGATGTTGTTGGTAGAATTTGGTTTGAAGTATATGGCTAGGAAAACTATCAAAGGAAGCATCATGTCAGATTTCTGTGCTGAGAATCCTATAGAGGGGGAAGATAGTAAAGAAGGCTTTCCAGATGAAGACATTTTGGATGTTGAGTTAGGGACATAGAAGATGTACTTTGATAGAGCTGTAAACCAATATGGGAATGGGATAGGAATACTCTTGATCACTCCTGAGGGATCTTAAATACCTTTGGAAATCAAGTTGAACTTTGAAGCAACTAATAACATGGTTGAATATGAGGCTTGCATTGTCGGAATGGAAGCTCTTCGAGAATTGGGAGTAAAAGAGATTGAAGTCTTTGGAGATTCAACTTTGGTTATAGCCCAAGCATAAAAGTTGTGGAAAGTGAAGGAAGAACTGTTGGGAAATTTAGACCCCGGTTGATAGAATTAAAAAGTTTTAAATCCAAGTTATTAATTAGATTTATTATGAATAAAACTTGTTAAAACAAAGAAACATCAATATCATGTCAAAAATAAATGCAGCGAAAAAGCAAAATAAGGCAAGATATGATGACCCAGGAAAACCAATGAAACAAACTAGTTTCACAGTAAAAAACCTGGGGGGAAACCTTCCCAAAAAGCAATCCACTATAGTAAAGAGAAGTTTCAGATCTAGTACAAAACCTTTGTCCCTAGACTTTACAATCCCTGTAGATGAACTTACAGCAGAAATCTTCTACTACTTTAGAACCTCTGAACTCTTTAATATATGAACGCCACCCTTTTTGATGCACGAATCCCAGTACATGACTAACAAAAGATGTAGGGCTCCCAGTACGTGACTAACACACCAACTTGAGGAAGAAGAATGTTGGCTGCAAAATTATTCACTTCATCAATAATGAAGATTAAGAAACACTTGGTTACAAAACCCTAAGGCGCAAAGACACAGTAGCTTCTTTCAGAGAGAATAAGGCATCAGTCACCTTTTGCATATGTTCTCCTTGTATCAACTTATGTGATGTCTTCTAAAATAAGCCTTATATATGTCTAGGGTTGTGAGAAAAGAAATCCTACACAAATACATAAGCTTGGGTCGAAAATCAGATCTGGAAATCTCAATTCCCGAAACCTCGATAGATACCTCGATTGATCGAGGATCTGTTGAGCTTTATTCATTAAATCTTGATAGATAGCTATTTGTCGAGAAGCTGTCGAGCTATCTGTCTAGCTTTAATGAATAGTTTTTCTTCACTCGTTTCTTGGTCCAATCTTCATGGCTTTAATATTAGATTTAAACAACATGTTTCTTGAAATATTAAACACATCTTAGATCTACCCAATTACAAGTAAAGTGCGTTTTGTCAAAAGATTAGCCAACTACACAAATTATTGACATATGTTCCTAACATCAAATCACATATGTCCTAACAATCTCCTCCTTTGACAATCCGTTACAAAACCACAACAAACAAATGAACATATGAGAGAAGTCATAAATCACTTTACTCATATTCACTTGTTGAATACAATAAAATCTATCCTAACACAAGCTCTTGAAAAACTTTGCAAGAAGAGAGTTCATGGCAAATAGACTTTGACAACCTGTATTTCTGAAACACTTCAAACAAAACTCATCAAGGCATCTTTGTGTGAAACAGAAATAATAGATTGCATACAAAATATAAGAAACATGTGTATAAAGATAAAAAAGAAACAACAGATGTAGAGATAGGTGAAAGAAGACATACATCATCATATATATATCAAAGAAAATCACAATGTATGTAAACATGGTCACAAGATCAGTGTACAAGAAGAAGGAGGTAAGCACTCCCCTAACAAGATGAAACACAACTCTCCCTTACAAGGCATGTATTTCTCCCCCTAACATGTAGAATCTTAAAAAGAAACCACATATTCTCCATAATTTCTCCCCCTTTTTGTCATGATTAACAAAGGGTACAAGAAGCTAGAAAGATTCATCCGAGAAATATAAAGATGATCAAAGATCATTAAGGGGGTACAAAGAATCCATAAAAATTGCATGAATGTAATGAAATAAGATACTATGGATGACAAGATAAAAGAAAGATGCAAAACATGTGAAAAACAATGCATGCAAAGGATCTCGATGGATAGAGAGGTGTTGAGATGCTATCGAGCCAACCTCGATGGATCGAGAAGGTGTCGAGGATCTATCGAGGGGACAGAAAGTTTCTCGATTGATCCACCTAGCTATCGAGAGGTGTTAAGATTGCGATAAAAAGTAACTGAAGAGCTCGATAGATAAGCTAGGTGTCAAGAGGTGTCAAGAAGGTGTCGAGATTGCTTAAAAACAGTTTTTCAAGAAGGAAAAAACACAAATATGAATACAATCACACATGCAACTCAACCAAGGATCCAATCAACATATTAAGCTTTCAAAAACATCTCTCAACGAGAAAAATGTAAAGCATTAAGATCCAAAACACACACACACACACACTAAACAAGTTTAACCAATTTTATATTTCAAAAATAAGTCAGGACAGTTTAGTGAGCTTATATTAACACATGTAAATCTTGTGATGGCCAAATCAAATTGTACTTGCACATGTATCAAGAGTAGCAAAGAATATTGCGTGTTGTGTGTGAAAAACATCGCAAGATTACAAATGTGTATGCATGTTATGACAATTTGAGATATGAGAAAATCGCTTTAACTCACACACAATCATAACTGTTTGATAGGGACTATCACCTTTGAGTTACATCCTATAACTCCCACATCTCCTAGAATACACGCTTGCAATCATATTTAAAAGCATTTTGATTCTTTTTGCTTTTTATTTTCCTTTGCATATTTTCTTTTAAGCAAATCATGCATAGGCATATAGTAGAGAGAAAAGAAATACCTAATGATGTTAAGCTTTTGACATTGTACTTTTGCTATGCCGAAGCATATAGATGTCATTGACATTGCACTTTTGTTATGCTGAAGCATACAGATGTCGTTTCATGATTGGCGGGCAACAGTGGTGAGATGGTTATTTATGCCTTTCTCTTAGAATTTTCTAGTCCTACCCGTCAAAAAGAGTCATATGAGTGTTAAGTACAAGAGACTACTTAATCTTACTCATCACAAACATGAGCCACAAAGCTCACTTGCTTAGTTGTGCATAAAGATGCTCATCTAAACTACAAAAGATACAAACTTTAGAAAATTTTGTTTCAATAGCCATCCAAGGTACACAAGTACCAATGTACACAAAACACACACTATTTTTGTATTTTTCTGATTTTTCAATTTTTTTTTTATTTTGAAAAACAAACAAAATAAAAACTAAATAACCAAACAAAAACAGACAAACAACATGAAAGCATGAAAGAAAGATGCATATGCATGAAGGCATGATAGAAAAATGTAGATGCATGAAAGCATGATTCCAAAAGCAAATAAGAAATCAAGTAAAGAGAGTCCTACTTTAGATAGAAAGAATTAAAGCAGAGGACAAACAGAAAAGACAATTAAGTCTTAAGCTCCTTTCTCACCCACACAGTATGAGTCTTTGGCCGTGAAGATGAAAAGGCACGTGTCCTAGTATGTCTACTAAATGACATAGAAGAATTAAGATTTTCTTGAAATTGAGTCAAAAAGCTCAAAGCTTTTAATAACTCTCCAAACAAAGGTGTAGGTCATTGAGAGGAAACCTGTGACCGTTTGGACAATTGCTTATGAGGATACAACTTAAAGCAATTAGGATGAGTGTGTCCAGAAACACCACAATGGTGACAAACATAAGCAGATTCAGAGCTACTCGGCTTCCTTGAAGGAGGTCTAATATAAGAGGTTGACAGAGGCCTCAACTTAGGACAATTTGGCCTAATATGACCAACAATATGACAATGATGACAAATGGGGACAACTTCAGATTTATCATTCAACCTAGGAAGATTTTTAGACATAGGTTTAGAAACTTCAGCATTAACATTAGATTGTTTACCTTAGTCTATCCTAGCAATATTAGCCTTCAACCCTTGATTATTTTTTTAAATGGAGGAATTTAAAAATCCTTTGAGTTAGGCTCAACAACAAGTTTGGCACTAGTTAATTTTTCAACTTCAGTTTTAGATTCAACTAGTTGCTCTTCCAAACTTTTAATTTTGTCCACCTAATATGAAATTTTATTTTTAAAATTCTCATTCAAATTATTGGCTTCATCCAATTTTGCAATCAAATCATCTTTTTCAAGCTTTACCTTTTTAAATTTAGCTTTTAATTTTGTAGAATATTCAAGAGATTTCATACCAAAATTATAAAGCTTGCAATAGGCATCTTGAATATCATCATCATCATTCAACACAAGATCATGCACATCAAAACAATCAAGAGATTCCATGACAACGGGGGTCAAGGATCACACTCAGGAAATTAATCCAATCAAAGTGTACCTGCTCTCATACCACTTGTTGGGAAATTTAGGCCCTGGTTGATAGAATTAACAAGTTTTAAATCCAAGATGTTAATTAGATTTATTATGAATAAAGCTTGTTAAAACAAATAAACATCAATATCATGTCAAAAATAAATGCAGCGGAAAAGTAAATAAGACAAGATATGATGACCCAAGAAAACCAATGAAACAAACTAGTTTCATAGTAAAAAACCTAGGGGGAAACCTTCCCAAAAAGCAATCCACTATAGTAAAGAGAAGTTTCAGATCTAGTACAAAACTTTTGTTCCTAGACTCTACAATCCCCGTAGATGAACTTACAGCAGAAACCTTCTACCGTTTCAGAATCTCTGAACTCTTCAATATATGAACGCCACCCTTTTTTATGCACGGCTCCCAGTACGTGAATAACACACCAACTTGAGGAAGAAGAATGTTGGCGGCAAAATTCTTCACTTCATCAACAATGAAGATAAAGAAGCACTGGGTTACAAAACCCTAAGGCGCAAAGACGCAGTAGCTTCTTTCAGAGAGAATAAGGCATTAGTAACCTTTTACAGATATTCTACTTGTATTCTCTTATGTGACAGCTTCTAAAATAAGCCTTATTTATGTCTAGGGTTGTGAGCAAAGAAACCCTACATAAATATATAAGCTTGGACCGAAAATCAGACCTGGAAATCTGAATTCCCATAACCTCAATAGATACCTAAATCGATCAAAGATCTGTCGAGCTTTATTCATTAAATCTCGATAGATAGGTATTTGTCGAGAAGCTGTTGAGCTATCTGTCTAACTTTAATGAATAGCTTTTCTTCACTTGTTTCTTGGTCCAATTTTCATGGCTTTAATACTAGACTTGAACAACATATTTCTTGAAGTATTAAACACATTCTAGATCTACCCAATTACAAGTAAAGTGCGTTTTGTCAAAGGATTAGCCAACTATACAAATTATTGACATATATTCCTAATATCAAATCACATATGTCCTAACAAGAACATTTGAAGCCTTATCAACAATACTTGGAGGACTTGACCAAGACCTTTGATAAGATTGAGTACATAATCATCCCTAGAGCTCAGAATTAGTTTGTGGATGCCTTAGCTACTTTAGCCTCCATGGTTAAAATACCCGAGAGAGTATGGACACGACTCTTAGAGATTGAATAGAGTTATGAGGAAGACCGAAGCTTCAGTAATGGCTATAGAGGTAGAGGAAGTTCCGTGGTACTATGACATCATGAAGTTCTTGGAACTAGGGGCGTATCCAGATGGTGCCGACAAGAGAGAGCGTCGTTCCATTAGGATGATAGCAACCCATTACATCTTATATGGAGGACAACTTTATAGAAGGTCCTATGATGGTATACATATTCGTTGTTTGAAGAGAGTAGAAGTAGAGAGGGTAATGGAAGAAGTTCATTAAGGGTTTTGTGGCCCTCATAAGAATGGGTGAATGTTAGCCAAGAAGATCTCGAGGATAGGATACTACTGGAATACAATGGAGACTGATTGTGTGGACTGTGAAAAGTTGCCATGATTGTCAGACACACGCCAACTTAAACCATGTACTGCTTAGTGAGTTATATAGCATGACCTTTTTATGGCCATTCTCGGTTTGAGGCATAGATGTGATTGGAAGGATAGTTCTTAAGGCTTTAAACGGGCACGAGTACATTTTAGTGGCAATCGACTATTTCAACAATTAGGTGGAGGCAACCTCCTATTCCATGTTGAAGGCTAAGCATGTGGCTCGGTTCTTAGAAAACAACATCATATGTCAGTTTGGGGTACCCCAAGAGATCATTTCCGATAATGGTTCCCATTTTGAAGGCGAAGTCCGAAGGGTCATGGAAGAATATGGCATTGAGCATCATAAGTCTTCACCATATCGACCACAAGCTAATGGGGCCGTAGAAGCAGCCAATAAGAATGTGAAGAACATCCTAGCCAAGATGGTAGTGATATACAAAGATTGGGCCGAGAAGCTTCTATTTGCCTTATGGGGTTATAGAACTTCTATCCGTGCATCAATTGGGGCAACACCTTACTCTTTGGTTTATGGTAGTTAGGCAGTGCTTCCTATTGAGGTGGAGATACAATTTTTGAGGGTGTTAGTAGAAACCAAGGTCTTAGAAGAGGATTGGGCTAAGGTGAGATATGAACAATTGGCTTTGATAGATGAAAAGAGGGCTAAGGCACAATACCATGCATAAGGGTACCAAAAAAGAATTGCTAGAGAACTCAACAAGAAAGTGAAACCAAGAAACCTTAAAGAAGGGGATTTGGTCCTATAGGTGCTTAGAGATGAGACTTTTGATCCAACAGGAAAGATGAAGCCTTGGTGCTCTGGGCCTTTTATCTTTAAAAAGATCATGTTTGGAGGTGCTACAAGAATCACAAATTTGGATGGGGAAGAGATGCTTCACCCCATTAACATGGACAGACTCTGGAAATACCACATTTAAAAGAAAAGAAAAAAAAAGAAAAAAAAAAAGCTTGCTAGGTTGAAAACCCGAAAGGGCGGCCCAGGCAAAAATTAAGGCAAAAGAACCCCGCTAGATTGAAAACCCGAAGGGGCGGTCTAGCAAAAGTTAGGAGAAAAGACCTTGGGCATAGCAAAAATTCCTCAAAGGATGTCATGGGCAAAAATTACATAGCAAAGGAAAAAGAAAAGAAAAGAAAAAAAATGAGATGACAAAAAGCAAAGATAGTAAAAAGGAAATTCTCTTATTGCTCAAATTAAAGGATATTAAGTTTGTCTTTATAGGGGATTTGGAACATTCCAATCATTTATTAAATTCAAAAACAAAAACATGAGAATCATAAAAGTGCAGGAAAGTAAATTATGGGACCCTCAAGGTGGTCACTCAATCTTCCTTGCCTTCTTGCTAGTCCTCATATAAGCTTTCTCATCCCTCAGAATCCACTTCATGTCATCCTCCAACCATTGCTTGTAACTTGTAGTGGGGTAGATGTATTTAGGAGGAACAATGTCTTTCGTCACCCTACGACGTGGCCAAGCTTCACTAATCTTGCCCAAGATCCTATTGGCAAACACCACGAAGTGGAAGGCACCCTTATCATTAGGAGCTCTTTGACGCTTTCTAAATTGCCTTAAGATACGATAAGTGGAGTAGTAGGAACAACATCGAAGCCCAACTAAAGTCACATAATGATCATTGTAGCAACTATGGACCATGCTTGAAATATGCCACCTTTCCACGACCTACTGAATTTCAGTCTCCTTAAGGCAACCCATGAGCTCCATGTACGCTTCAAAACCAATGACATTCTAAAGATGGTGGTCCCTAAGATGCCTCGAAAGGTAGGTGTTGTGGGGCATAGTAGGAGGTTGAAGCAACCGAAGCCTCTCTTGTAGCCATATCTGAAAAAAAGGAGAGAAGAGAAAAAAAGGGAGAAAAGGATAAAAAGGAAAGAAAAAAAAAGTGGGGCTAGAGAGCATGAGTGAGAGAAAAGAAATAAAAAAAATAATAATGATGAAAGATGATATAAGGTGCCTTGATGGGTTGGAAACTGAAAGGCAATCCATGTAAAATTGGAGGAATCCTGCTCGGTTGAGAACCTAGGCAAAAGTTAGGGATTATACCTAAAGAAGAAGAGGACTTCCCGCAAAGAAGCTTGCTTCATTTCTTTGAAAGGCATCCAAACCATTGAGGGTTTCCGCCAAGATCAAGCCCACTAGATTACCTTTCTGTAGCTCATAAGCCACCATGCACATCTGAAGTCCACACAATATGACTTTTGGATAAAGAAATACCTTGCAAGGGCACATAAGCAAAAGGCACTAAGGTAGTATGATTGTGGCCTCTCACCCCCAGGAAGGGTCAAATCGAAAAAGTAATCAAAGACCAGCCTAAGGTTGAGTTTGCCAAAGACACACCACCTATTGGTTGCGGTTTCAGGGACGCCCAACACAACTAGCAGCAAGGAAGGAAGATCCCCTCCCATGGTAGAAAAGATGAGATCATCAATCTTTGGTTCACCTATGATGGCAGCAAATTCCTCGATAGTGGGGTATAATTATATTTTGTTGAAGCAGAATACATGCTAATAGTTGGCAGCAGCACGAAGAAGAGGCTTATCCACCCTAATTTGATGGTAAGGGAAGATGTAAGAAAGGCCATAGGGAGCAAAAAAATCCTTGAAATTGGGACCAAGCTCCATAATCCAAGTGGAGACATCAAGTGGAGAGTTTTCTGCCATTGGGAGACCTCAAAAAAGTGTTCTCTGGGTTGGAAATACGTTGGTGAGGGTTTTGGACCCAAACATCTACTTTTATACCAAAGTAAGTCGGCTAGGGTTTTTCTGATTCGTGGCCTACATATGCAAAGTCAAAGCTGCCTATGTAGGCTCATCTCCTCGTATGCATGATGCTTGGAAAAAGCCCATGTTCCCCTATTTTGAGAAGAGTTTTCCTACTCCGAGGCATTCCTAGGGTTCCTGTGACCTAAGGAGTCATTCAAGACACATTCCAAGCACAAGATTGCAAGCATCAAAGAAGCAAAGTTGTATAGAAACATACGATTTATCATTAAGTGCTAAGTTCCAATCAAAGACATAAATGTAAAAAGATGTTCTTAAATACAATCTTTTGTCTCAAAATTAATCCAAACGTCTCCTGAGGGAAATGAAAAGCATTAAAAGCAGAAAGAAAAGAAAAGAAAAAAGTTGTGTTGTGTGCCTATATGTGTTGTAAATGCAAGTCATCAATGATGCCACCTCTTCCTTAGTTGGTAGCTAGGGGTCACCTTCAAGTCCTCCTCTTCACTGCCATCATCATCATCATCATCATCATCTCCACTGCCTAGATGGGTTGCTCCTCTAGGACCATATAGCTCCCTCGAGTAATTGGTCACTTTCAACTTGAGATTCCCGGCCAGCCATGCCAACTCCTCATACTCTTGGATAGTGGGCTGCAATTTGAAAAAAGATGGGTTAGTGACTGAAGCAAGAAGAGAAATTTGGCAAAAAAAAAAAAAGAGAGAGTAGAGAGGACAAAGAAAGAAAGAACTCATTGCTCGAGTGTTGGGAGGGAAAAGATAGCCCATGAAATTAGGGTTATGGGTCACAGCACACTCCTGAGAAAAGCTATCCAGGCCATAAGCATAGACTATCCAAGGGATATGTGGAGGATCAACGGGCTCATCGGCAGTAAGACCCCTTTATTACAATTTCCCACATTAGAAGTCATGAAAAACAAAGAAAAAGAAGAGAGGGAATAAGAGCAAGAGATTTAGCATATACTTGAACAGTAAGAGAAGGCATGAGGCAAGTGATGTTGAACTCCTCATAGTCCAACCCCTCAAGAAGCCGCTCGGCATATAAGACACCACTCCCCCACAAGTTGTATTCAGCATTAGTCACAGAGTGTTGGGCAAGCATAAACTCAAGAGGGTCCATCAAAATTTGTGGGTCATCCTTACCCACCAACTAGCACCGCACCCTCTCTGCCAAATATAGCACCCTCAAGCCCGCTCCTTTAAAGGGTTGGGTGATCTCTAAAGTAGTGAGAGTGGCAGGTACTAGGTCTCGAGAAGCAGGAAAGGGCTGGCTGGCCCATGGAGCCTAGTTAACCTACAACGACACAAGGTTAGAAGAAAAATGTTCTAAGGGAAATACATGAAGAAGCATGAAAAACTAAAACCCCTTAAACTTACCTCATCTGAAGTCAACCTCGTAAGATGTGCCCTCACTTGAGGAAAATCCCTTAGAACTAGGTCAATGCTCAGAAGCCATAAGTTAGATGCAGGATGATAATTTTCAAGATAGTACAATTTGCAAGATTATGAGCTACAGATGAAAGTGTAAAGAAAGAAAAGAGAATTGACCTCAAGGAGCTTCCAAGGCCCCATAAATTGCCGTAAAGCGCCCCAGCTGAGAGTGTCGAGGGTGGAGTAAAGATAGGCAAGACATGCCTACCCCTAGTTGGCCCTCCGTGCCTCCCTAAAGTCCTGGAAGAGGGTTAGCCACCTCAAAGACACCGTTTGCCTACTATTGGCAAAGAGGTAGGCCCCCAACAAGTGAAGAACATATTTGTCATACAGACACATTCCTCCGTGGTCCTTTGTGGGAAGAACATATAATCTGACACCAAGTCAAAGTAGCAGATGGTTTCTGTGGAGTATTTTCTCCCCAACATGTCAATGCCCAGCTGGATGCCAGACACACTGTCTAAACTAATGATTGCCTTTTTGAAGCTTAGGCTAATCATGTGGTAAAAGTCATAGGGAGTCACTGTCATGTCCCACTCGGCAATATGAAAGGTGTGGGTAGTGTCCCATCACCTTTCAATGAGGCACTGCACCAAGGTGGCACTCGCAAACTTTTTCGAAAGAGGACTGATGATAGGCTCAAAGCCCGCCTCCCTGATATAGGCCCTGGTTTCAAAGGCAAACGGGTTAAATCACTCCACCACCTTATTGGTGCTTCCCCTACCAGTATAAGCGAAAGATGACATTAGATTCCTAATTCAAGCGAAATTTAGGAATATGGTGTTTTGATGCAAGAGTGAAGATAAAAAGAATGATATAGTGATATTCAGATGCAAAAATGACAAAAAGGTGTTAGAATTACATATGGAAGTGAAACGGTTGAAAAAGGAGTGAAAATGGGTAGAGTAGGGCTTCTACCAAGCGTCTCACGTACGAGGGTCAAAGCCCACACATGCAGATACGACCCCACGTACGCAAGTCCATTCCCACGTATGCAGAACCTTAAGAACATACCTGCGTACGCAAGAACAAAGCCGCGTACGCATGAATGCAAGCTGCGTATGCAAGCAGAAGCCCGCACACGTAAGAACACAAACAGAAGTAGTTCTTCGACATTTTCAAAGGAGCATCATCCAAAATCAATCCTAGACATGTTCCTACCCTTCTTAAGGTGTCAGGTTTTCATCTAAACCCATCCCACAACAAATGAGAAAAAGATGAAAAAATTCATGGATTCACCCATGGGAATGTGATTCTCTGGCCAGTATGTCAATGGTGGAGGCCCCACCAACCTCGTTGCTCCGCTCCAGCGAGTGAGATGGAATGCATTAGAAGATAGGACGTAGGAGGTCTTCTTAGCCTTAGGTGCCATTGGAGAGGATGAAGAGAGTTTGGAAAATAAGAGAATGAGAGAGTTTGAGATAATGAGAGATTCAGAAAAAGTGAAGAAAAGAAAGAGGAGAGGGAGGTTTTTATAGAGTGAAAGGAGTGAAGAATATGAAAAGGTGAGGGAGATGAAGAGAATGAAGAAGGAGAAAAGAAACGTTTGGTAACCGTTGGAGAAAATGAAAAGGCGGGAGCACACTTGATGGCGAAACTACGTGTAGTTTAGGCCTCATTACTAAACTACGTGTAGTTTAGTAATGGACAAAAAAAGTAAAGAAAAGGAGGAACATCTTAAGATTACCCGAATTTGGCACAAAATTATCAAAATACTCCCTAGTATGTGGCAAAGGAAGTAGAAGACTCTTCCCTCGTTTAAGCACATTAAGGACCTTCCCAAGCGAATCAAGCATATCAAGAACACTATCCTCAGTAAGGAAGCAGAAGACTCTTCCTTAGTATTTCAAGCATCCCAAGCAATATCCCCAATGAAGGAAGTAGAAGATTCTTCCTCAAATGAATTGAACCTATCAAATATCATCCCCATGGAGGAAGTAGAAGACTATTCCTCAATTATTCAGGTATATCAAGCATTATACCTATGGAGGAGGCAGAAGATTCCTCCCCAATGGGCCCAAGTACGCCAAATCAAGTTCCTAGTGAAGAAGCAGAAGATTCTTCCCCTAAGTACCCAGTAAGGAAGTAGAAGATTCTCCCATACACTAAAAGTCCCCAGCGAGGAAGTAGAATATTCTCCCTCAAAATACCTAGTGAACCATGTAGGAAGCAGAAGATTCTTCCCTAGTGGATCATACATCTACATTACTCCTTAGCGAGTCCATCCATACTGCTCCTCAGCGAGTTTCTCATTTGCAAGTAAGTCGTGAGAGGCAGAAGATTCCTCCACATGCACATCCATTCCTCAGCGAGTTTATCACCATCCCTAGTGGATCCTACTCATGCACATATCCTTTGAGAATTGAACATGCGGGCATAGTAGAAAAAGATAGAGATAGTGATAGAGAAAGAGGCGAAGGCCAACCCGAGGCAAGATCCTCACTAGAAAAGGTAGAGAAAAAAGAGAAGAAGAAAAGAGGAACAAGTCACTTGGAGAAGTTTGAGGCAAGAGCCCCAGATGGACTTCACAAAGACTATATCCTTTTGTCGTCTGTTGGGTTAGCTCGTAAGAGCATCCTTGTTTGTTTTCTTTTTTTATTTTTAGTGACTCTAGGATAGTGACTCACTCACCATTTGCTTGGAAGTGGCAAAATAGATTCTAGGAAAGCAAACCTTTCGTTACTTGTTTCTCGAGCAACAAATGTTGAACTTAGGACATACGAATCCCACGCAGCTTTTCGGAGTTGCACCCCGCCCCATGTATGTGTGATGTTTGTCGTGTGCATGGGTTGGGCTTGAGTCGTACATCGAAACAAAATGTTTTATCTCTTATTCTTTTGATTCCATTAGCGAAGCTCATGAATCAAAAGAGGGCCATCTGAAGACACCGCATTTTGTACCTTTTACGACTCGGGCCCCCGTTCCCCAATAATGCTCGAACTCTAAGGCCCAAGGCCAGTTTAGAGCCCAATCAGATATTAAATTAACTTGAGGAGTGTTAAAGTGGAAAATATAACCTTTTAAATGAGAAAAAATCTATTTTTAGAAATAAAATGACCAAAGTGTCCCTCGACTTGCGCACGTGTGTTGTGGCCTGTGTATGCGAACCAATGCATGCATACGTAAGCAAATTCTTGCATACGTAGCCAGGGTTTTAGAAGCATAAGAAAGGCAAGTTTTCTGTAATAATGGCTGAAGTTTGGAATGAATCTCGCATCGTTTGGAAGCCATTCCAAATCCCATTTTTTCCACTATAAAAAGCCTTACATGGAACATTTTCAAGACACACTGAAATCCCATGGAAAAACATAAGATTCACTAGAAAATAGTGAATCAAAAGGGAGTTTTTCACAAAACACCCTCAAGTCAATTTTATTTGATTGAGACCTTCTCTGGCCTCAATCCTTCTAGTTCAACGTTGCTAATCACTCTCTTATTGGTTTGTGAATAGATTTGACTAAGGAGAATGGTCAAAATCAAGCTTGAAAAGGTTTTGTTTAAGGTATTGAGTCTAACCCTTCTTTTTCTTTTTTCTTCCTTTTCTGTTTTTCTTTTGTGTTTTAATCTTGTTTCTTGCTTAGTTTATGTTTGTACATGTTTGCTCAGATTACCCCTTTAGTTCTTTTCATATTTTGTGTACGTGAGGTTACTAGTTTGTTGTTTTAAAGTTATGCTCTGTTTTTGTGTTTTTAGGTTTTCTGGGTAAGGATTTGCATACGCATGATCTAGCCTGCGCATGCAAGCTTGATTCTGCGTACGCAGACATGTTATAGCATGCGTGATGCCGTTGCCCAAAAACCCTAAGTTTCATTTATTTTGTTTCTATATTCACATTTTTGTTCTGTGTAGCCCCTTCTTTATATGTTTTAAGCCCCATGAGTTCTTGTTCACCTTTTAACATGCTTGTTTGTCTTTAACATCCTTAGATCAGGGTTTTATGTTTGTTTCTTGCCTTGATGCCATGAACATGCATTCACATGCCCATTTATGATGCCATAGGTGTTGTGTTACTGAAAGGTAAGTAGAAGGTGAGTCATGCATTAGCAATGTCCATGCATTTGAGCTCTAGCATTACGATGTGACGAAACATGCTTAAATCCATGATTAGGGTTTCTAGTTTGTTGAAGCTTGGTTTATAAGATGTATTAGATGTGATAGGTTTTCACATGATAGATGAATGCTAGGGTTTCTTTGATATGTTTGGTTCTCTTTTGTTTGGGTAGATGGATAAGTATGTTGTTTTGGGATAAAGATGTCATATTGTATGCTTAGATGTATGCTAGTGTGTGTGTGAGTATAGATGCAAGTGTTTAATATGCTTTAAATAAGGTTAAGACATAAGACATAATGATGGGAGGCCAACCTTAGGGTAGGGTGATCTTGGGTGCCTAACATCTTCCCAAGAGCGTACCTAAACTCCAAACCCATACTCTGGTAGTAAGATCAAAGGTCCTTTCTTGAAAGGATGTTATATTCATGGTTCCTAGACCATATAACTAGGTGGCAACTCCTAAGACACCCCTTTGTGTCCACAAGTCTCATCTCTAATAATTTGTTAGATTCAGAATAGGTGGAAGATATAGGAAGAGAAGTTGATGCCTTATCATGAATGCCTTTAGAAACTGGTGTCAAAGTTTGGGAAGATTCGATACCAGTACATGCAAAGAATGCAAAATCAACTTGCAGATGCTTTAGCCATATTGGTCTCTATGGTGGATAGGGCCAAGGGAGCTCGAATTTGATCGATAGTGGTAGAACAAAAGGAAGAGCCAGCCTACTATATGGCGACAGGGGGAAACGAAGGACAGAATGAGCAAGGTGAATGGTATTTAGATATTCTACAGTGTCTTAAAAAGGGGACAAACCCAAAGTCTGCAGATAAAAATGATTAATTGACCATCTGGAAGTTGTCCACTAATTATATCATTTGTGGTGAGAGGTTGTATAGAAGGTCATATGACAAAATTCATCCTCTTTATGTGACTCCTAAGGAAGCATAGCAGATTATTGAAAAGGTCCATGAGTTGAGTTATGGGCCACACATGATTGCACATATGTTGTCCCGAAAGATAATGAGACAGGGTTATTATTAGACTATTATGGAAGCAGATTGTGGAGCTCATGTTCAAAAATGTCATTAGTGTCAAGTTCACGGAGATTTGAAGCACATGTCGCCAATGCCATTACATACAATGACTTCACCGTGGCCGTTCTCTCCATAAGGAATAGATATTATTGGAAAGATCCATCCAACAACATCAAATGGTCATGAATTCATACTAGTGGGCATTGATTACTTTGCTAAATGGGTTGAAGTTGCCTCATACAAGGTGTTGAACTTAAAGAAAGTTGCCTTGTTCATTCAGACTAATATCATTTATCAATATGGGGTACCACATGAAATAATTTTAGATAATGGGTTGCATTCAAAGGAGAGATGAAAAAGCTACTTCAAGAGTTCAATATTCAGCATCTCAAATCATTGCCATATCGCCTCCAAACAAATAGATCAGTTGAAGCTGCAAATAAGAATATAGGGGTGGATTTTAAAGAAGAGCACGAAAAACTACAAGGATTGGCACTTACAGTTGCCATATGCACTCTGGTGGTATAGGACATCAATTCGATCATCAACATGAGCCACCTCTTATTCTTTGGTGTATGGAATGGAGGCAGTTCTTCCCATTGAAATGGGTATTCGTTCACTAAGGATAGTGTTGGAGAGTGATATCCTAGAAGTTGACTAGCTATAAAGTTGATATGATCAGTTGTGCATGATGGATGAGAAGAGGCTTAAAGACTTGTATCACATCCAAGGTTACCAAAGGAGACTTTGAAAAGCTTTTAACAAGATCGTAAGAGCTACAGGTTTGAAGACGAGATTTGGTGTTGAAGGAGATTTGAGCCCTAGTCCAAGAGACGAATGGAAAGTTAAGCAGAGTTGGGCAAGTCCATACATTATCAAACAGATGTATTCTTGAGGAGCAGAAAGGTTGATGGACCTAGATGGAAACCCTTTTATAGAGCCAACCAATATGGACTAATTGAAGAAATACCACGCCTGAGGTAATTGAAAGTTATTTTTACATTTTTAGGTTTGCCAAAAAAAAAAAAAAAAAAGGTAGATTGAAAATCTGAAAGGGCGATCTACACAAAAGGAGAGAGAAAAAAAAAAGTGAGAGAGCCTGCTAGGCTGAAAACCTGAAAGGGCGGCCTAGGAAAAAATTAAGACAAATAAAATGAACTACGTGATAACCTAATCCTTCTTCCAAGGAGGTATGTAGGCAACCATATATTGATTCAGTCACAACTTACCCAAACCCATCATTCATCCATGAAGTATTTGAGAAAATAAAAAAGAAATTGCAGAATCAAACCATTTCATTCCATCAACACAAACACAAACCCTAAACAAAACAATGAAACTGGAAGTCCTAAATAATTTCCAAAATTAAAAGGTTTCAAACAAACTTCTTAAATAAACATGTTCAAAGCCAAAATAAAAGAATCAGATCTTCTTGGGTTTCCTTTTCTTCGGCTGGTAACTTGTTCCATGAATATCAATCACATCATTACCTCTATCTCTTCTCTTGGATTTATTGTCGCTATCCTCTTGCTTGTCCTTGCCATCCCCAAAAAATCTCTCTCATCAAAACCATGTCAGTTTCTTTATTTTACAACTTAATCCACTAGACAATTGGAGTATTCTACTCTCATCTTGTGAAAGTGAACCTTAACAAAGGTTTGATCCACTCGGTCAGCCATGTCCAAACCTAGTAGCATATTCCTTACAGAAGTAGGAGTTGTGTCTACAAGGACAAAAGGTTTTTTTTTACTCTACCACCAAGCATTCCTTGCTCATATAGGAATTGTCTCAAGAGTCTGTTAGCCTTGTAGAAAGTAGCCCTCCTTAAGCTGACCAAGAAGATATGATTTGATCTAGGAAATCATAACAGAGGGGGTAGGAACTTCCACTAATAACAGTCCTAACGAAATGAAAGGCTAGAATTCTTCTCTAAAAATTTGACCCAACCTTTTTCACTCTGACACTTGGTCTTGATAATAGTCCTGTTGAGGAAGTTACTGGGACCATAATTAGAAACAGTAGGAATGGTTATCATGTCCATTCTCTCCATCAACCATATTTACAAAGTTAGGGGACTCCCAAGAAATTGCTGTGAATCTCTACCAAGGAATACAAAGTCCAATCCTAAAGAGTTTCTACTAAGATTAGAGAAGTAGGATTATCACCATCTCTAATTTCATCTACGATTCCTATGGCTCGAGCATCCCCAAAACCAGGTCTTCTAGAGCAAAGCAAAAATTCTCCCATGAAACAAAAAGCCAAAGCAAAGTTCTTCTGCATGTTGTCGAATATACCATGAGTACGTCGATGAGTAAACCTTGCAGCAACTACATGGAGATTCACCATGTGACCCTCAATCATGCTACTAGTAATTGAAATTAAAAGACCTAGTGTATAAGATAAAATTTCTTTGTGCTTGGGATCACAAGAAACTGCCATAGATTTTTTTGTTAAACTCATAGCCTAAGATGGTAGAAAATTATTCAATGGTAGGACAAAGTTTGGCAATGCCGAACCGGAAAAAATGATATTCAGTATCCTAGAACTTTACTGCAACACAAAGAAACTCCCAGTTGATCTTAATATTCCTTAAAGATTTGATTCCTTCTAACTTGAAGGTAGAAAAATTGCTCTTGGTAGCAAAATCAAAACTACGAACCCATCTATTGATATCTTGTGCAATTGAATTAAAAAGACTTTGATTGTTTGCCATGGATGATTTTTGTGTGTGATATCTCTTCCTTAGTTTTTTTTTTTTTTTTTTTCTTGATGTAGAATTTACTTTTAGGATTCTTCACTTGATGCTAGAATAGGGCTTTGGATCTCAAATCATGTTTAAATAAGGTTTCAGGTTGCCAAGAGTTTAAAGTCAACTAGGAAAAGGTTGTACAGTGAAAAACAAATAAAAAAGACTTTTTGAAAAGGCTTGAAAACAAGTCAAAAGTGCAAAACCTGAACCCAAAATTGGGTGTGCCGATCGGCACTCTAGCTGTGCCGATTGGCACACTGTTCCAGTACCTTCAATTTTGATTACTTTTACATTTTTAGTCCGTTTTTGCTCTAATAAAGGCTTTTGTACAAAATTTTTTTCCAAAATTCACATTGATTGTCAAACTAAAGGCATTCAGCCATGCCTCATTCTTTTTTCAAAAAAAGAGATCATCATCATTATTTTTAAAAAAAATCAAATCAAGATTTTCAAAATCATGCATTCACTTCCAAACTATGGGCATTCGGCCATGCTCCATCCATTTTCTAAAAAAATTAGTAATCTCTTTTTCTAAAAGAAAATTTTTTTTCTCTCAAAATTAAAAAAAAAAAAAAATCATCATGCATAAATTTCTAAACTAGGGGCATTTGGCTATGCCTCATTCAGGTAAGATCAACCATGTCAAGACCTGTCAAGTAAATTCAAATCTTTGTACAACCAAGATTTTATCAGGTAAATTCTAAACTTGTTTGAATTAGATCCATACAAGACCAAAGTCATCAAAGATCAAGGAGCTAATGTTGTGAGTTAATACAAGTTATCTGACTAATTTTTTTTTTTTTTTTTTTTTTTTTTTTTTTTTTTTTTTGCAGTAAAATAAAAAATACAGTCAAGCATCATTTGGACTTTGAGTTCACCAGCGGGAAGATCTTCTTGGCCTTCCTCTAGAAGAATCGCCCTCTACAACCCTTTGCTGCTCTTGGTCAGTATGAAGTTGAGGCTCTAGTTGCCTGTCCTAAATTTTAGGTTCCTAATCCTTTCTTCCAAAGCCTGTGTGTTAGCATTGGCATTTGCCATCCGATTATTATGAAAAATCATTAAAGACAAGTGTCAAGTCCATCGCTATGAATTTCAAGCAAAAGTTTGTAAGGGAGGATCATCTTTTACCCAGTTCACTTCATTGAGCACATATTGAGAAGATTGGGTGCGTGTAAACCCACTACAAGTTTCCAATCATCCCCATACTCTTCTCCACAAGGTCGACACCAATCTAGAACACAAGACCTAAAATCAAAAATAGTCAATAGGACAAAGAGCATGAGATGAAAGATTAAAAGGGTTTGAAAATATACCAGGCCGTTCCAAGGAACATTCAGAGTATATTAAGGCCGGTCTAAGTTCACAAAGCTGTAAGACCAATGAAGATTCATTATCTCATATTGCCATGCTGGAAAACTGGGATATGTCTCTACAAAGGAAGCGTGAGGACCATCAACATTGCTGATTGGAGGAGGATTAGCCCTACCCTGAAGAGAATCCCCCACTTCATGGGATGAAGCCTGAATATGAAACATGCAGACTCTTTCACAAATGGCAAAAATGGCAAAGATGATGCAAATTAATTTGGGAAAAGAGGAAGCTCACCAAGGCTCCAGATGCATCAACTAAGCGACCTTGTAAATGAGCCTTAACGAATTCAAGATAGTCCATAGTTATCCCAGGATTGGTGCGGCTAACTTTTACATTGGCTACTTTATCATCAGTTAAAAGGTTGGCCAACCGAACCAAAGGACAATGGTTGATAGGAATCACTTCAGGAGGGTACACATGGTAAACCTATGGAAGCACTCGATCTCTAAGATACCAATACATCCCATGGCCACATTCAAATAAGACCTGACGCTTGTTCAGCTCTAGAGCCAATGTACATTTAGCATAATCCTCACATCCCTCCCAAGGATCTAAGTTCATCTAAAATTCACGAAAAGTGCAAATTTTAAAAGACATACCCACATGAAATAAATCAAATCAAACTTCCACCAATAAAAGAAAAAAGGAAACTCACATCTCCAATGTCTGAGCCATCAATCACCATTTACCAAGCCTTCAAAGAGAGCTTTGGAAGTGTTGATAGGCGGTTCTTGTGTATCCAATGAAGGAACCTTGGAAATTCATCAGCAACATCTTCCAAAAGCTATGGCCCAACCCCGAAATACTCATACATCCAAACCTACAAAAATCAACAATTGTCAACAACAACACAAATAACTTTTGCAAAATATACATGACAAAATTTTTTTTCTTACTGACCAAACAAACGGTGCAGCTCCTAGACTTGAAGGACTATGCCTAGACAGTTGGGTCATAAAGTGTAGTAGAGTAGAATAAGCCATGCCACCCCAATCATAACTATTGATGCGCCTAATGTCCCTCAAACTCCACAAATAACAAAGACTCATAGTACTCCCAAGTCAGGACACAAAAGACTCCTAATGAAAAAGAGCATGAACATTCAGGTGCCAGTTTTCATGCTCTTACACTTTTCAATATTGGAATATAACCACATCAGAGACACATTGCTACCGCTAACTCTAGGAGGGTTTACACTGATAATGCCTTAAAATATATACTTGTTGTATATTTATGTGGGTGTTATCTCCTTATTACTATACTTAATTTGTATAATTAAGCCATGATTTGCATTAGTCCCTATTATTTATCTTTACATAATTTCTTGAATAAGATGTCATTCATTGTGTGTAATTTTCTACTTTTAGGAAATCATGTGAGAAAGATGAGTTTACAGGTATTTGTGAGAGAATAGAGGCCAAACTAGAATTAAAGTGGAGCTAAAGGACCATGCTTAGATGTCTAAGGAGGTGCAGATGGAGTGCTTGGGTCATCTACCATGTCTGGAAGCTTCAAATAAGGAAAGAAATCAAAGAAATAGAATCTGAAAAGAAAAAATCAGATTTGAGCACTGATCAGTATTTTGGGTGTATCTCTCTCCTCAAAAATCCAATTGACACAAGGCCAAATTGGTTAGAACCGTGACTTAAATATCTACAACTTTCCTGTTTTGAGTTTTTCAAAATTAACAATTTTTGAAGGCAAAAATTAGATCACAAATTACTGCTGTAAATCTGAACGAAAATTAAAAAAGTAAAAGTTTTTTTTTCTTTGGATACTTTGACGTTAGGGTTTTGAAGGGAGGCTGTGTAGAACGAATTTTGGAGAGAAAACCTTGTATTTTCCTTTCTCTAATGGCAGCCTAAAGTCTTTGCTAGGTCTGGGGGTTATGTTTTTTCTATACGGTATGAATATTCAATGTGATTCTAAGATTTTAGACAATAACATATTTGATTCTTTAATTAGATTTCTTTTGATGTATTAGTTCTTCCATGATTTCAATAAGTTTAATCATGTTTTTCTTATTGTTTAGATGAATTTCTAATAGTTTCAAATAGAAATCAGGTTTTAAAGTGAATGGGCTTCTCCAAAAACTATTCTAACCGCATTATTAGTCTAGGTTATCATGCGTTCTTGAATTGTTTCAGTTCAACCGAATCATAAGTTTTTAATTGTATAAGAAAAATCATTTATGAAACATATATTTTCTTAGATCATAAAGAATTTCATATTGATATAGAGAAACACCCTGATGCCCTAGTATTTACATTATTAACTTAAATAAGTTATTATTATTATTCTTGTTAATAATCACCTAGCAAAAGTACTTTTCTTCTTCACCCAAATTGTCGTTTAATTATATTGTCTTTGAATTTACCCCGGTCCTTGTGGTTCAACCTTGGTACTCCGAGAATTATATTGCTACGATCTTCTGCACTTAGGAGTGAGCAAGCATACACCTAAGTAATCATTGACCTCAGTCGGTGAAATGGTGTCATGACCTTCAATCCTCTCACTGCCCAATTTCAAGCCAGTAATGACTGAAAAGTCAAAGGAAATGGAAAGTACAGGTGGTATCCCAAAACCGTTCAAATAATGCCACAATCAGTTGAAGATCCTTATATTTAGTGGTATCATAATTCCAAAGAGCTTGAAAAAAGGTCCTAAAACTGGCATCATTGATAACCTTTCTAATGTCTGGCGACAACACATACCAACTCTGCTTCAACAGTTGAAGACTACCCCGACTCTTAAAATATGACCCACCACAAAATTTGTCAATCATCATAACATCAACAAAAATATCCAATTCAAAGAGATTTTCATTCAAAAAAAAAAAAAAATGCTTCCAACCAAATGAAAATGCCCATGACAAATATCATTGTGGTAATTCCCACAAGTTAAAACTCAACAATGCCCCAAACAACAATCAAAAAGAATTTTTTTTTTTATTTTATTGTTTTACCCATGAGAAACAATGTCTAAACATCAAAGCAAAAATTCCCATACCTATTAAAAAAATGTTGAGTTTTGTTCAACCATGTCTACACATCAAATTCCCATGATTTCATACCCATTGAAAATCAAAAATCAAAATTTATCCAACAATGCCCAAAATTAAATACAATGAAAAGTTCCACAAATCATCAACATTGTCCAAATTGAAAAATATCAAGCAATTCAACAATTCAAAATGCCCTAAAAAATCAACATGTCCATATACAATAAATTTCCATCAAAATCATACAATATCCAAGAATTCCCAAATGAGAAAATAATAACAAAATGACAATGTCTATCACAAATTTCTCAAATACCAAGCAAAAAATTAACAAGTTAACCAAAGAAACAAAAGCATGAACTCACCTTGAGGTCCTTTGTGGAGGGGTATGGTGCATGCTTAAGTGGGTCATGAAGAAGTCCTTCTTCATCATTCCACTCAATTGATGGTTCATATTTTTTCCCATGAAATGTGAGGAATCTAGGTGGTCTAGGAGGAAGTGCCATTGAAATTCAAAATAAAATTTTCAAAAATGGGTTTCAAGGATGGGGTTTTCAAAAACACTCATAAACTTCAAGATCTAAAGAAATTTTCAAGGAGATGATAAAAATCAAGTTTGGAAGTCTAGAGAAATGATTTTCTAAGCAAGAGGTGGTATGAAGGAAGAGAAAATGCAAGAAAAATGGAGCTTATGAATAATAACAATGAAGGAAAAAAGAACAAAAGAAAGAAAGGAGCAAAAAAAAAAAAGAGGAAAAAGTTGAAGAAAGAGGGGGCCAAATTTCGGCCCTCCCTCTCTCTTCCCCTTTTAATTGGTTGGTTAACTCCAGTTTGACTGAGTTGACTCAGTTAAAATTGAGCGAACTCACCCCCCTCGCTCCCCCCACCCCCCCCCCCCCCAAAAGAAGAAAAAGAAAAGAAAAATAGAAGGAAAATAAGAGAATATAGGGAAATTTGATCTCAAATTTTTTTTAAAAAAATTCCTCAAGGATTTTCAAAAAATGATGATTCAGATTTTCAAAAAGAGAGAGAGAGAGAGAGAGAGAGAGAGAGAGAGAGAGAGAGAGAGAGAGAGAGAGAGAGATTTTGAAAGAAAAAAGAAAAGAAAAAAAAATAATATCACAATGATAAAATTGATTATTTTGGTGAAACAAAAAAGGAAAGGAAAATTCCACATCCCAAACAATTGAGCAGATAAAGCATCAATCATCAAAATTCTAATTTGAATTTTGGTTTATTGTAGCAAGATTTCCAGATTAAGCAAATATAGATCTCGGTCGTCCCAAGATTTTTAGATTGAGCGGATAGAGTTCTCAATCATCCCACTAGATCAAGTAGATATAGATCTCGATCATCCCAAGATTTTCAAATTAAGCAGATAGAGTTCTCAATCATCCCACTAGATCAAGAGGATATAGATGTCAGTCACCCCAAGATTTCCAAATCGAGCGGATAGAGATCTTGGTTGTCCCAAGATTTCCAGATCAAGCGGATATAAATCTCGGTCGCTCGAAGATTTATAGATTGAGCAGATAGAGTTCTCAATCATCTCACTAGATCGAGCGGATATAGATCTTGATCACCCCAAGATTTCTAGATTGAGCGAATATAGTTCTCAGTCACCCCAGTCCAGATTGAGCGAATACAGTTCTCAATCAACTTCTAGATTTCTAAATTGAGCGAATATAGTTCTCAGTCTCCCTAGATTCTATATTGAGCAAATACAGTTCTTAATTACCCCATTTCAGATTGAGTGAATATAATTCTCAGTCTCCCCAGACCAGATTGAGCGAATACATTTCTCAGTCGCCCTATTGTAGATTGAGCAAATATAGTTCTTAGTCTCCCTAGTCCAAATTGAGCGAATACAGTTCTTGGTCGACTCTTAGATTTTTAGTTTGCGCGAATATAGTTCTCAGTCGCCCCAAATTCCAGATTTGAGTGAATACAGTTCTCAATCGACTCCCAGATTTTCAGCTTGAGCGAATACAGTTCTTAGTCACCCTAAAGTCGAAATTGAGCTAACATAGTTCTCAGTCAACTTCCAGATTTCCAGATTGAGCGAATATAGTTCTTAGTCACCCCAAAGTCCAAATTGGGTGAATACAGTTGTTAGTTGACTTCCCCATTCTAGATTGAGCGAATATAGTTCTCAATCACCCCAAAGTCCAGATTGAGCGAATACAAATTTCAGTTGACTTCCCCATTCCAAATTGAGTGAATAAAGTTCTTAGTCGCCCCAAAGTCCAGATTGAGTGAATTCAATTCTCAGTCGACTTCTGAATTTCCAAATTGAGCGAATATAGTTCTCAGTCACCCCAAATTCTAGATTAAGCGAATATAGTTCTCAGTTGCCTTCTAGATTCCAAATTGAGCGAATACAGTTCTTAATCACGCTAGATTTCAGATTAAGCAAATTTGGTTCTCAAACATTGTCCTTCAAGCCTTTACACAAGTTCATCAATCATCAAGCAAACTAGATGTCAACATTTCTCATTTTTATGTGAGGCAGTAGAACACTAGTGCTATGTCCCAAGGTTCTAGGTTCTAGGGCTAGGAAATTTTTGAAAAATCAACCTCGATTAAATCATGGTTGCTAAAATCAGTGTCTTTGTTTTACATTGACATTCGCTTTTCAAACTCTGTCAATGCTCTGTCAATGAGGGGCATTTTTAGACACTTACTTTTGCACCCGTAATTTAATCTTGGAAAATGATTGAAATGGTCGTTCTAAATACCCAAAAATCATAATTACATTTCATTCATTAAATCATTCATCACATAACATAAAAATGATTTTAAGATTCTAACAATTGCGATGATATGCCTGGTTCCCAAATCGGACCATTAGATTGAAAGATATCACAAGATCAAGTTTTCATAGTCTGCATGCATTTATTGGGTGGAACTGATCACATGTGATTAATTGAAATTAATTTTGATTGGTGAATAATTAAAATTAATGAAATAAATTTTTGTGATTGGTCGTTGATTTGATTAAAAATAAGTTTGGTTGCAAAGGAATAAAATGAATAATCTGATAATGTTAAAATTGGATTTACAATTAAATTTTTAAGATAATTATCTCTAAGATAATTGTTTTTAAATATTTAATTATCCAGTTAAAATGGATTTTATTGAAAATACAAGTCCAAAATACGTCCAAGTACAATTCCTGGCTTAGAAAAATGCCCAAAAAAGAGTCCAAAATGCATAAGGAGATGAAATTGGGCGAAGCACTGAGGAGTGCCAATCGACACTCCAATAGTGTCAATACGGCACTTGTAGAGTGCTGATTGGCACTTCCCTAATGTCGATTGGCACAAATTTCGAATCGGGCCCAAATACGCTTGGCTCAGGTCTAGGCCTATCAGATTCGATTTTTTAAGGATAAAACCTGACCTAATTTGTGTATGCTGATTTTCAAAGCGACCTTAGCTTATTTTTTAAGCAGATACACCTCTATAAATAGAGGAGACCACCCAAAATTCAGAACCCCTCTGCCCCTTAACATTAAAGAAACTTTGGAAGTCTGACTTTAAGATTTTCATGCCTGTTAAGTGATAATTCTTTAGGACTTAGAGAGATTCATTCTCTCTAACTCTGAAGTAATTCCCCTCTGCAGAATTTGTTCGTGTAATTGATGCAAGTATCACTTTTACTCCTTTATTAATATGCATGTTTGAGTGTTCTTTCCTTTTATTAGCATGTGTATCTAGCTATACATTCCATGTTAATATGTGAACAGTAATTTTTGATATGATTTTTCTTTTGAATCTTTGTTTTGTCATAAAAAAAATGCCATGATTGTTTGATTCACATGTTCAATCATATAGATTTAGGATGTTCATGATATAATCTTATATCTATGGTTCTCTATTAATTAAAAATCAGATCTAAAATTCTTCCTTTAAAAATCATTCTTTTTCATAATTAAAATCAGATCTAAAATTCTTTCTTTAAAACTCATTCTTTTTCATAATTAAAAATCGGATCTAAAATTCTTCCTTTAAAAATCATTCTTTTTCATAATAAAAAAATCAAATCTGAAATTCTTTCTTTAAAACTCATCTTATATATATATATATATATATATATATATATATAAAAATTAGATCTCAAATTTTCATTAAAAATTCATCTTTTTCTTAGCTAAAATTAGATCTGATTTTCTCACCAAAATTTATTGGAATCCTGATCTCCACTTTGTCATCAAGAATCTTTTTTTATAAAAATTGATATCAGACCTATTTTTTTAACATTGTTTTCCATATTAAATATCAAATCTAATTTCTTTACACAAAAGAGTATACAGGTCTAAAGTCTTTAAATAACATTTGGCCATAGATCTTAAAAGCTTGCATAACATGTTGCATTTCATAATTTGTTGTATATCATTGTTTAAGGGTACTTAAATGATTATTTAAAGTCTAGAATACTGGACTTTGTTTGGGCAGAATGGGTGCCTAACACCTTCCCATTCTGTAATCTAGCCCCTGAACCAAAGGTTTTGGTTCATAGAATTGTGTCTTGTCTTTATTTTATTTTGGTAGATTGTATTTAGGACCAAAGTTTTGTATTTTTTTACATAGATTGTATTTAGGACCAAAGCCTTGTAATGTTCTTCTACCAAGTTGTATCCATATATTCAATTAATAAAACTTAAGGTATTTCATGAATGTTCAAATAGTGTGAAAATTACCTTCAACGTTTAGACCCCCAAATTACAAATTACCAATTCAAGCTTAATATCAAACAATATATGTGCAAAAAATGGACATAAGCTTATAACAAAATTGATAGACAATCTAAACCAAATAAAATCACATCCACAACAGAAATTAAATGGCAAAGATTAAGGGAAGAGAGATGCAAACACAAGGACAACACAATGATGTGTTAACGAAGAGGAAACCGAAGCCCTCGGCGTAAAACCTCTCCGCCGCCCTCCAAGCGGTCAATAATCCACTAGAGAATGAAGTTGGGATACATGAACAGCAGAAGACCCTCCAAGCCTAATCTACCCAGTGTACCTAAGCCTTCCAAGTTTCTTGCTCCAACGAAGTTACGCCGAACCTTTGTCTTCTCTAGCTTATCAAATTCCGCTATAGCCCATAGCATCAACCAATATCAATTGGTCCCTTCCGAACTACTTTCCAAAGCACTAAAAAGCCTTCTCACAGATATAGGTATGGTAAGAAAAGGATTTAGCTAAAGAACCTCTCAAGGATGTAACAATGGAGAGGATGAGAGTTGAGGAATTTGAAAAGTCACTATGTAAAAATTATGGATGAGTCAATCTTGTTTTTCTCTAAGGTTTCTTTCTCAAAATTCTCTCTGGAAGCTCTCTATATTTCGAGGGTATAAGGGGTATTTATACTGGTGTATGTTTGGAATGCAAAGAGTCAGTTTTTCTAAAACAGAGTGGACTGGCGACTTGGCCTCGCGACTTGACTTAGTCGTGAGTACAAGCCGTGAGCTAACTGAATGGCCAGTCTGGACTTTTTGTCCTGTAGTGCTCCAGCTGGCGTGAATGTTCAGCTCCTCTGCATGCTTTACTCGTGTGCAACTTTTGGCAACTTGCAAGCTGCGAGATCCAGTCTCGAGTTCCTTGCTGAGTGCACAATCTTGAGCTTTTCTTTACACTCTCTCACATACTACCCTTACATGATTCCTACCTAAATATAGGGTTTCTAGGTGCTGAATTACAAGCAAATTGGCATGGAATAAAGCCAACAAAATGGTTGATTAATTTTAACCTTACATTTCAGATATGTAAATTGTATATTGTAGTTTTTTCTTATTTTTTTGTAATAAAAATTGAGTGGCGACTCCACAAAACCCTAAAAGAGAGGTGTCAATGCCTATCTCTTTTGATTGAGAGCCCCCAAAAGTTCCAGTCTCTCACACCAACAGTAGAAGTTGTAGTCTTCATCTTCCACTACAGTGGGGGATCCTAAGACTACACGTGTCACCTCTTCGAGATTCATTGAGTTGGTGAACTCTGGAGTAGATCCTTTGGCATCAATGCTTGTTGAAGCCTTGGCAAGGTCAGTCCACGATTTCATTATTGTGAAAGAGGCCCCTAAACGCTCCGATTATTGAGCTTCTTTGTAGATGTCTTATAGGTCATTCACAAGGAGTGTTTTTGTTGAATCGGGTTTGCTTGACAATGCCTAGCTCGATCTTATGCTTTGTGATTTTCACAAGTGATGCCAATTTTAAGCAAGTAGATTTGAATAAGAGGAACCATAACAAGGGTTCTAGTTGAACAAAATTGGTAAAAGAACAATCTCTAGTGATGTAAGCCCTATAGGAAATAAGAAACCTACTTAGTCGGCTAATGACCAACCTATGGGGTTGGTCATAAGCCCTTCTATAGGGTAAATTAGTATCTAATTTGAGTAGACTCAGAGCTTGTTTGGTATCAATTTCAGCTTTTAGCTTTTAGTTTTTATGTACAGTTTTTTAAATCCTCACTTTTTCTTGTTTTTTTCTCACTTTTTCAAATTTTTTCAAGGTACAGATATATTTTAGCACACTTTCAACAAAAAGCTAAATAAGTTGTATACATCAACAATTGTTGTTAAGAAAAGAATACAACTTCAAGATTTAGGAGGGTATACTTATGAGCTTTTGTTGGTAGAGTTAGTAAACACTTCCCATAAGATGGAGAATTTCTAACAATCCACCATCCCTTTGGGTCTGCTAAGGGGTCATGAGTTTAAAGTATTGTCCCATAGGTTTTAGGTGGTTACCCTTATATCGTAGCATTACATGTGAAATTGACGATTAACAAATGCATTTGTAATAAGTTTGGACTTCCTTGACAGGCTTATTATCTTTTTTAAATATGAGTGACCAACCTAACTTGGAACATATTATTTTAAACCCAAGTTCATCATGGCTGGTCTTGTGCTGGTTAATTAAAGTAATCCATAATTTTATTCAGTCAAAGCAATTGATGATCTTGTTTAGTGAAAGCCAATCAATACCCCTCAAACCTGGACAAATTTGGCCTTTGTCCTTTTTGCACAAATTATACAGCGTTTTGCCCCATTTTCCCTAAATAATTAGGGAAATGCCCTTCTTTTGAAACTCAATATTCTCAAAATCGAGTTAAGCCCTATAGTGGCGTTTTCAAGGAACCTATAGTGACGTTTTAAGGACATATAGTAGCGTTTTGGAACTCGAGCTCCATGAACTTGAGTTATAAGTAAAAAAAACTGGAAAAATCGCCTATAACTCGAGTTCATGGAGCTCGAGTTCCAAAATGCCACTATAGGTCCTTAAAACGTCACTATAGGCTCCTTAAAACGCCACTATAGGGCTCTAAGAATTTTTCTTTTTTTAATTCAATTTTGAGAAAATCGAGTTTCAAAAGAAGGGCATTTTCCTAATTAGTTTGGGAAAGGGGGCAAAACGCTATATAATTTGTACTAAAAGGGCAAAGGCCAATTTTGTCCCTCAAACCTTGGACTAGGAAGATTTTTGACCCCTCTAGATTCCAAAACCAACAAAAATTTCCCCATAGAAAACAGAATTTATTGTTAAAATGATGAAGGAGAATAAAAATTTCACAATAAATGTTAAAGGGATGGCAAGAAAATGCTCTCTCTCTCTCTCTCTCTCTCTCTAGATATATATATATATATATATACACTTTTTTTTTAGTAGAAAATATGTTTTTTGAAGCACTTTTCAAGAATGTACTTTATTGGGGAGATAATAATAACACCATCTAATGCAAAAGATTTAAGCATATGAGTTTGGGTACAACTATGTTATATTAATTAGTCCCTCTTGTAATTGTTATTCTTATTTAAAGTGAGACTTCACTCATACGTCTATTTCCAACAATCTTTTCCGTCTCTCTCAAAACCTTGTTAAGTAAAATTTTCAAAAATCACAATGCCATTAATATATCAAGAAAAGAATTCATTTGGTACTCTCTGATTTATCTGTGAAATGTGTCCTTTTAAAGATTGGAAGGTGGAAGATTCAATAGGCAGATAAGCAATCGCTAAAGATATCTTCCCAAGATATTGCAACCATATAAAAGATGATCCTCCTCTTTGGTGTGTTAACATTAATATTTATCTCTACACATTTTAATCGAGGATATCTTCAGCTTTTCAAACCCTCTCTCCATCTGAGTTGATTGGTGCTAATCAACAAACATAATAAACACAGAGTCTGAAAAAAAAATATTCCTTAGATTTCTTGACTTTGTTGTTCTTTTGTTAAAGAACAGGGGGCACCAGATTCATCAAATCTTATAAAAAGTAAATAACCCCATTATGATGTGGACTGATATTGGACAGCAATGACTTTAAGCAAAGTCATGGGAATGGTCCTAAAGATGCCTAACTATTTCCAAAACTGCAAGAAGTCCAAGATGCCATGGAGTAACAAGTAAAACATTATCATGATGTCCAGGAAAAACGATCAACCTCATGCTATAAAAAGTTCAACTCAACCACGATCATAAAAGTATGTTAATTTAAAGGAAAACCCCACAATAAAGCTATAGCAGGTAAGCTCCAAAAGTAGGAAACCCCACCAAGAAACTTGTGATTCAAAATAAATAATCAAAGCATTGAATTTTCATTTTTATTATCTGGTCCAGACATTTATGTGGATAGTGTTTTTTTTTTTTCTTTAAAATATATATATATATATATATATATATATAAATTGATGAACAGCTTTGCCAAAAGATATATTTGTCAACTAAATCTAGATGAGACTAACGAGTTCCTTTTTTTTTTTTTTAATATTATTATACACTCAAATCACCATTTATAATTCCTAAAATTAAGACAATATTTTTTTGTTGCTTTCATTGATAAAGGATATTAAAAAAAGAAGAGAAAGCATCAGTGGAGGACAAGTACAACATATCCAAAACCAAACAATCTCAATAGGCTAATAACAAATTTAGCCTGATTGAGATTTGAATAAACGGAGATCTTAACGAGCTTTAGAGTTAGGAGAAACATCTTTATATATATATATATATATATATATATATATATATATATATATATAAGGGAAAAATGCTCACACACTCCTTGAACTTTAAAGTAGTGGTCATTACACCCCCTAAACTTTTATTTTGGCCAACTGACTCCTTTAACTTTACACATCTACCAAATCACGGACAAAATGGGCAAATGCCATTTTCGTGCAAAAAAAGTGGCATTTTGCCCCCTTTCCTAAACTAATTGGAGAAATGCCCCTCTTTTGTAACTCGATTTTCTAAAAATCGAGTTAAAAAAAAATTTTTTGGAGCCTTATAGCGGCGTTTTAAGGAGCTTATAGTGACGTTTTCAGGACCTATAGTAGCGTTTTGTAACTCGATCTCCATGAACTCGAGTTATAGGCAATTTTTTTTTTATTTTTTTTACCTATAACTCGAGTTCATAGAGCTCGAGTTTTAAAACGCCCCCTTTCCCAAACTAATTGGAGAAATGCCCCTCTTTTGTAACTCGATTTTCTAAAAATCGAGTTTAAAAAAAAAAATTTGGAGCCTTATAGCGGCGTTTTAAGGAGCTTATAGTGACGTTTTCAGGACCTATAGTAGCGTTTTGTAACTCGATCTCCATGAACTCGAGTTATAGGCAATTTTTTTTTATTTTTTTTACCTATAACTCGAGTTCATAGAGCTCGAGTTTTAAAACGCCACTATAGATCCTAAAAACGTCACTATAAGCTCCTTAAAAACGCCGCTATAGGACTTAACTCGATTTTGAAAAAATCGAGTTTCAAAAGAGGGGTATTTCCCTAATTAGTTTAGGAAATTGGGCAAAATACTGGATTTTTTTTTAAAAAGGGTATAGGCTAATTTTGTCCCCCAAATCACTATCTCTATTAGTTTGCTGTCAAAATTCTAACAGAAAATGCACGTGAGACACACGTGATGCTTAAAATACCAAAATCAAAAATCTGAACCCAATGGAACAAAGGAGAGAATTTTTTTTTTAGTGAGGGAGACATCGTCAATCAGAATGACCATCTCGTCGTTCAACCACAATATGGACCTACACCACACACACCAAAAAAAAGCCTCAAATCTCTAAAACAAGTTTGTTTCAATTTTAAGAAGGTTCTAATGGATCTAGAAATGAGGGATTGCGCCTTTAAGGGGCTATTTGGTAAGAGTATTTAAATATAATTTTTTGTTTTGCAATTCATAAAATAGTGGGTCCTACATTTGAATTTATTGTTTGACTAATATTTTCTAAGTACAGTTTTTAAAAAACTATATCCTATTTTTCTAATTTAAAATAGAATTTTAAAAACTGCTTAGGGGGTGTTTTCAGGATACAGAAAATGTTTTAAATGACATAGTTGTAAACAAATTGAAAACAGTGAACTTCACATATTTGTCCAAACTCTTTTATCTCTTAAATTTAGAAGTTTATCTTTATCACAAAAATAATTCTCACACTTCAAATTTGAAACTTATCATAAAAAATAAAATTAAAAACATGATGAGCTATATTCTCTTATCATTATCCACAAAAAAAAAAAAAAAAGTAATCTAACGTTACTTTTTGTAAATATATATTTTTTAAATCTCAAAAATAGAAATGGTCTCCCAAACAATTATTTTTGTTTTTAGTATTTTGAAAATTATTCTTAAGAGTGGGAGCCAAACACGTAAAATATAAAAATTATTATTTGAAAACTAGTTTCAAGCTTAATTTTTTGAAAATTGTTTTTATACTGTTTTGAAAACAAAAACAAAAATCCTCCTATCAATCAGGTCCTAAAGCTCTCCAGATTTTGATCTCCTAGAAACCCAAACAACCGGAGGTTTTTTTTTTTTTTTTTTTTTAAAGTTTTTAATTGAAAACAAAAATTCTGGGTTTTGAAGAATTCGGTGCTGTTGGGATTTGGAATTGGATGTGGGTTTTTCCGTTTTGGTTAGTTTTCTTTATTAGGTTGGTAAAGATTGTTAATATAGATGGTGGACTTGGCTATTGGGGTTGTTGATTTTCTGCTCTCAAAGAATTCGTCCAGAGAATGCTTGAAGGGTAAAAGAATTAAAAGTCCAACAGTCCATCCTTGTAAACCATGCTTCATTGTAGGAAAATAGGGTCTTGAAACTAAGGCATCATGGGAAATATTTGAAATGAAAATATTAGTAAAATGGTGGCTATTGAACGGTGATCCATATTTGCAGCTGAACGGTGCAATGGTGTAGACACCGCATTTTGTACCTTTGACTCAGGCTCCCATTCCCCAATGATGCTAAAATTCTAAGGCCCAAGGTTGGTTTAGGGCCCAATCAGTTTCTAAATTGACTATGTTAAAATGGAAAATAACTTTTTATGAGTAAATAAATCTATTTTTGGAAAATAAAAGCTAAAGAAACCCTCGGTCTGCGTGCGCAGGCAAGGACTTGCATACGCAAGTCTGATGCATGCATACGCAGGCACGGACCTACACACGCAGCTAGTGTTACAGAAACCTAAGAAAGACAAGTTTTCTACATTAAATCTAAGGTTTGGAATGAATCCCACATCGCTTGGGAGCCATTCCAAACCCCCATTTTTCAACTATATAAAGCCTTACATGGTATATTTCAAAAACTCACAGAAAATCCTAAGGGAAAACATAAGATTCACTAGAAATGGTGAATTAAAGAAGGATTTTTCACAAAACATCCTCAAGTCAATATTTTCTTATTGGGGCATTTTCTGGCCTTGATCTTTGAGTTTTAAGATTACTAATCACTTCTTTGTTTGATTATGAATAGATTTGACTAAGAAGAACGGTCAAAATCAAGCCTAGGAGCTTTTGTTTTGAGGTATTGAATTCTAAACTCTTTTCTTTCATTTCTACCTTAATCTTGTTTTTGATCTTGTTTCCTTGCTTTGTTTATGTTTAGATATATTTGTTTAGCCAAGGGTTTAGTTGTTTTCTGTTTTGAAGCATGTTAGGTTGCTAGATTTGTTGTTTTAAGTCCTGCTTGTTTTATTTGTTCCTGAGTTTCTGGGTTAGGGTTCATCAGGCGTGTCTGCATACGCATGATTCTGTATGCGCATACAAACTCATAGTATGCTTACGCATACAACTGGCATGCATACATAGGCCTATGTATGCACACGCATACTCGGGCCCAGAAACCCTAATCCGAGTTTCCTGCTTTTGTTTTTTTTGTTTCTTTTACAGCATACACCTTTGTTTGGTTCCTTTTTATGCTTTTTAAGTCTCTGTTCCCCAGTTTAATTACTTGTTTGCCTTTAACATGATTAGATTAGGGTTTTCTCTTATGTTTTCTTTGTTTTACCATGAACATGTATATAACGTGATCATGCATAGATGCCATGGGTGCTGTGATGCAATGAGTTAAGTGAGATAAGTCATACATTTTGATGATGAAAATGTTTGTTTGATGCTTGATTTCATGTCTAGATGCTTGGGATATATTTGATGATTAATACCTTGTTGCCATGCCTAAGTTTCTAGCTTGATTTGTTTGCTGCCTTGGATGAGATAATATGATATGTATGATTAAAGTATGCTAAGGTTTATGATGTGATGAGATGCCATGATAGATGTATGGTTAGGGTTAAGGGACGTTTGATGCCATGTTGATTGTTAGATACATGTTAATGTGTGTGTGGGTATAGAATACAATGTTGAACATTTTATTGAGATTAAGACATAAGACACAATGAGTGGAAGTTGACCTACGAGTCGGGTGGTTTTGAGTGCCTAACACCTTCCTAAAATCCAACCTAAACTCTGAACTCATACTCTGGTAATAAGATTAGTTCTTTCACGCAAGGGCGCTATATAGTTCCTAGACCATAAAATTAGGTGGCGACTCATTTTCTCTACCCCAATCCACTTGGCCGATGTGTACTCCGTAAACCGCGCATTATGCCCACTAGTGGGACCATAAAAGGCAGGACAAAGACTTCCAGCCGTGGAGTTAGGGATGCCACAGTGGTGTTATAACCATTGTATCTCTCTCTTCTTCTCATCTTTTTTATTTTGGTATTTTGAGCATCACCTGTGTCTCACGTGCATTTTTTGTTAGAATTTTGACAGCAAACTAACAGAGGTAGTGATTTGGCAGATGTGTAAAGTTGACAAAGTAAATTGGCCAAAATAAAAGTTCAGGGGGTGTAATGACCACTACTCTAAAGCTCAGGGGGTGTGTGGGCATTTTTCCTCATATATAAAAGAATAAGCTTATGTGGCACAATACATGAGCTTGAGTTTATGTATTATTTGCATGCACTTGAATTTTGTAGAGTGCTTGTGGGAGGCACTTGGACTAGGGATGACAAAACCAGTTTATAAAATGGCTACCCACCTCGCCTTGAATGGTATGGGTTTTACTTGCCTTGTTGGGGAATTAGGGGAGCGGGGCAGGCTTTTTCCCATACCCAATTTTGGCAAGTTGAGAACAAGTATTACCCAAACCTGATCCATATAGTAATTATCTTTTGAAGAATTTCAATTTTTCTTGAAATATTTGAACAAAAAAAAAAAAATCCCAAACTCTAAAATTTCTCTTTTTCTCTCTCATAGTGCCATAGCCAATTCATTTCACATCTCTTAAGCTCATAACCTAATCGAAAAGTCGAGTTATTTTTTCCATTATCCTGAAGCTCTCATCGTCCATTGCCATAGCCATCATCTCTCCTTCTTAACCTTACCGTCAAATTGCCATAGCCATAGTTCCTTGTTTCTCTCAACTCCATATGCCATAGTCGGCCATCAAAGTTTACAATGCTAACATTGAGTACCTATCTAGCATAGTCTTCAATTGCCAAAGATCATAAAACTCTCTCTCTCTCTCTCTCTCTCTCTCTCTCTCTCTCTCTCTCTCTCTCTCTCTCTCTTGATTTGGCATTGTTTGGTTGCCAAGAAACTTTGTAAAAACTGGAAAATCACTTGCCTCTCTTGCTTAATGTGCTTATATATGAATTTGTAAATCTTTTTTGGATATGGGTCTTTAAAGGGCTTAATGGGGCGGGGTGAAATTTAGGGGATCAATGTAAGATCGGGTTTGGAGCAACCAAACCCAAAATTGACCCATGGCTATCCCTAACTCAGGACTGACTGAAGATATGAGGCAATTAAGCAACTGCCTAAGGCTTTCCAATGAAAAATGACCCTCAAATTTTATCCAATTGAGATGTCTATAACAATTTCCTTACTCCCCCCCCCCCCTCGAATTTAAGACTCTGAAATCTCAAAATCTAGAATTTAGAACTTAAATATTAATTCGGCCCTCAACTTTTTGAAATTGTAAAGAATAACCTCAAAAAAAAATATTAATTTAGTTCAAAAAAACCCAAAAAAGAATTACCCATATTCAAGCCCATTCCTTAGCCTGTGGCCTCTTTAAATGCTAACAAAACCCTAAAATTTTCCTCTAATAAATTCCAAATCACCCAAAAAATTAAAACAAAAGGACAAAATTAATAAAACATAACTATGGTTACTGTGTGATCACCTTCCATATTGATTGTATCCTCATGCCACCACGCCACTAGTCACCTTGCCATGTTTTCATCTCATCGTCTGCTCGACTCCCGCTCTGGTCAGGCAACCACTGGTATCTCTCTCTCCATGTGTGTGTTTCACTTTCTATTTCTCTTTAGGTGTGTTGCGTTTACTACTCTGTTATATATATATAGATGTTCATTGCTCTTCTTTACTTTGGATATAGGAAAACTTACAACTTACCCCCCTATGGTTTGGTTAAAATTTAAGTTGCCTACATGTGATTTGAAATTTGACACTTTACCCACTTGAGGCTAGCTCAGTTAGATTTCATTAACTCAACTTTGTAAAAACAGGGTTAAATATGTAATTTTGCTTTACTTTTATGTCTCTCTCTTCTAAAAACACAAAAAACATAAAAATGCATGATAAAAAAAAATCCAGCAGAATACTTGAATCATGAGATTTCAAACCACACGTAGGCAACTTAAATTTCGGTCAAATCTCAAGTAAATAAAGTGTCAAATTTTAAACCATAGGTAGGAAATTTAAATTTCAACCAAATCACAGGTGGGGTAAATTGTAATTTATCGTTGGAGATATGTTTGTTGTTACTAGATTACAGCTGTAGCCTGTAACTTTCAACTCTGGTGGACTCTCTATGTGTCAGTTTGGATGTACCACAATAGTCAAGCTGTGTGTTTAATAATAAATAATATATTATAACAACTAATAACAGTTTTGTTGAGTGTATGTTACTTAAAATATATGAGATATTATAGTGTTATGTATTTAGATTGGGAAATGGTGGTTTTATTTTTGAGTTATTAACTTAATATTTTAGATGTTGAACCTCCTAGAAAGGTTTAAAGATTTGAAATTAAACAAATAAACATAGCTTCTTTGAGTCAATGATTTTTTTTTTTTTTTGAACTTAAGAGTTTTGTTATATTTAGTTTGGCCCCCCCAGAAAAATTTCCTGGCTCTACCACTGTACCTATGCTTCCTTTCAAATAATATTAAAATTTTCAATCAAAATTTTGGTTACTTCACTCAATGGATCGTGTTTATTTAAGTTGTATAATCATTGAGTAATACAATGGATTTGTTTTAAAATGTAATTTTGTATCTAAAAAATTAGGTTTTAAATGAATAGAAATACCAAAAGTTAAACAAATCTTTTACTAATGTTTAAAATATAAGAATAAGCCCCACTTAAAGTAGCCACCTTAGGCCTTACAATACATTGAGCTGGCCCTGCCCTAACTTGGACACTTAGACTTTGAACTTTGTAGAGTACTTGGACTCTTGGAGTGATTGTGGGGGGGAGCACTTGGACAAAAAGTCTTTATATCATGAAATGACTTCTCTTGGGAATTTGGAGTCTTGCTGTCATGAAAATGACTTCCTTTAGACACTCGAAGTCTTGAAATCATGAAAATTACTTCTCACACGAATACTTTCTCAAGGCCAACCATCAGTAGGTCTAATTTGATATATGAATCTTATGAAACTTAATATCTTGTAAGTTTTGATGTTTGACCAAAATTAGTAATTTTGTCATAATGTTCGAATCAAATTAGGATCAACGATTTAATCTAATGAAGTCTAAGAAATTTTGATATAAATTAGTATTGGAAAAAGTTGTCCAAATTAGGTTTGAGAAATTTCCTCTAATCTATTATGTGGCGATTTGTAAGATAATCTATGTGTATATTAATTACATGACTCATTACATCAATTAAACAAGTTACATGACTATTAAATAGGTCATGTGATTAATTGTGGAAATATTTTAGTCAATGTAGGAACGCTTTTATAAGAAAACATGGTTTATCCGAATAACCAATAACAAGAATATAAACTAAGAATAAGTTTATGAACATTTGTAGAGCAATGGAATCATATGAATGTGTTGTTTCTAAAGGTTGACTAGTGACACCTAATGTAAAACTTGGTGCAAAATGGTTCCTAGGACAAAAAACCCTGAAAATCAAACTATAGCATCGACCTCTATTTTGGACGCATTTTCACACACAAAAGTTGAAGAACTGTCTTCTCTAAAGTCTTTCCTTTTAATTGATGAAGAAGAATATTTTGAGAGCAAGAGAGATTTGTGGGAGATTGCAAAAACACACGTGGAAGGCAAAGAAAACTAGTAAAAATGATGTGAAAATACTTTGATAGTATGTTAAATAAGTCTCTAACTTGATCATATAATAGTAGATTAGCTTAAATAGTTACAAAAGCCTAAAAGAGTCCTGAAAAAAAGAAGAAAAAAAAAGGGTAAAAATAAAACAGATCCGAATTCATACATACAAGATAAAATGGGACGGATGTGTGTGATTTAGATAAGGTCTATGCCCAACCTAGCTAAGCCCCATATCAAAAGATATCAATAGAAGTCAGAAATAGTTTATAAACACATATAAGAGCATGCTCCTAAAGAATGTGTGACTTACAGCAAAAGATCAAGTGTTTCGAACACACACTCTAACAATTAAAAGTACATATATGGATGCTTGTTAAGTCAGTCATGTCATAAGTTGAAGAATTAAAAAAAAAAAAAAAAAGGGTTTGAAGGAAAATTATGTACATTAATGTTTTTATAGTATGATCTATTAAAAGAGAATCATGAGATTGTAAACTAAACTCTGTATTTGATCTACTTCTCTAAGCAAGAGAACCTAAAATACTTCGTATGAAAAATTTACTTAAATCTTATCGCAGAGAAATCTACATATAGCTTGAGATGGATGGATGGATGGGGCCAGTATGTTATGGGGCTTGAGTAAGCCCTAAAGCGTGCCTGGATGCCTGCAATTTCGCAATGACGTTGGTGTTACGTAAAGCAACCGGCAGCACCACGTGCATTGCCATCAATACTGAATTTCATTCACTAATTACCCCAATTAGACTTTTATTATCGCATTTGTGGTCTCATAATTAAGTGCAAAGAATCGCATAAACACGATATAAGATTCTCAAGTTACATTCATCACACTAAAAGTCTATGAGATTTTAAATGTTTCATGGACAAGTGGCGAAATAAAAGGCTAGAAAACCACTTAAAAAAGAAAAAAGTGGTAACTAAGCTACTTTTACTAACTAGAATAGACTGTTTCTTGAAATGTAGTGCCGACAATCCCAGCCAGTCTCTCAATAATATATATATATATATATATATATATATATATATGGCTATGGCCTACGGCTGACAGGTAGAACTATATATATATTTAGTCATCTACCCAGGGCGTGTATTTGGTAGGAGGAATATTGCCGTAGACTGGAGGGTGGAGAAAACGAGAGTTCTAGATGACTGACTGGCATGTCATACCAGGAGTTCCTTGTACTGATAAGAATATCCATGGTTGTAAACAGTGGCGGAGCCCAGGATTTCAATTCAGGCCGGCAAGATTAGAAGTCAATATTAAAAAAAATAGAAAAAAAAATTCTAAATTAACAGAAAAAAAAAAAAAAAAAAAAGCAATAACAACTATAAGTGTCATACAAAAACTAATTAAACATAAACTATATTTAGACATTTAAGTTAATACTATAAAATAAATTGCAGAAATAAATTAATTTGTAAAATATTAAAAGTATAGCAATTTACTTACAAAGTTGTATACATGTCTTACTATCTTTTCTTGATTGTTTTTGAAACTATAGGTAAAATTCGACTTTCTATTTTTTTTATTATTATTATTATGCTAAGCTTAAGTGCATGATAATTAAAAGCTAATAGCTGACAAGTCAAAGCTCTTGGTGTGTGATATTGTGCCTAAGGGAAATTCTTCCATTTATTTTTTCTTGTGTCAGGAAACTTTTCCCTGTTTTTTGGTTTTTTTTTTTTTTTTTTCCTTACACGGTGTCGTTGACTTATTGGGCATTAGGTAAGCTTGTCAATTTCCCTTTATTTCAGCAGGGCCAAGAAGCTTTTTTCCTAATTTGTGTTTAATTTCTACGTCAAGGAGGGTAAAGCATTTTAAAAAAATTCCTAATAGTAGTACATGTGAAATATTTTAGGAGAAGTTGCGCGGGGGGCCACTTGCCCCCTCTTGCCCCCCCTTGGCTCCGCCTCTGGTTGTAAGGAGAGCTAAATGGAACAGATAGTTTTTATTAGTTGGGATTAAGGGGTTTCTAGATATGTTTGTTGGCAGCCTGATTAGTGGCACAATTGAAGTTGTCTTCGCTGCACGCAAGCCCTCTTCCTAAGTTATAATATTTTTGGGAGTACAATTAATAAAATCATGCGGCACCATTTTCATTATGCCATGACATTACTCTATTAGATAAACTAAATACGTGTGACAAGTTTATGTGGCACTTAATAGAAAAATATGAACAGAAGGACTGCTGCTGATGCAAACAAAATATAATTTAAAGGGGTAAAATTTAAATTCTAAAATCTAAAAACTCCAAACTTAGGAGTGTAGGTTGTATTTTTGCCTAAAAACTAATAGAGGAAGTTGATGACAACGGTTAGTATGAAATCTATATATATAGGTATCCATGAAATTGTATCATTACTAAATATTAGAAAGAAAATTTTTGGTAATATCATTTCGAATGATAGAGTGAGGAAAATTGCCCCTGCACTTCACGCAATCTTATTGGATTGGCTCCTGTCCAGTTGGCTCTCAAGCCGAAGGCCCAACACCCATCCATTCAACGCAGTATCATTGATGATAGATGTTTAATCCTGCTCTGCAATTTAATTTGCATATTAAATTCTACTGCCAACCCTTGAAGTAGCTACAGAAAACATTTAAATCATTCTCAGAGAACCCATTATTGTGTCTGAACAATTGGAACTTAGTGGAAGCACAAGACGTTGGGTTATTCTAGATCAAGAGTATTGTAATCCAGTGACATAACTTGTTTCTTGGATATACACATATGAGTAAAGTTTTACATTAAATAATGATTAGAAGAACAAGTAATTAATATAATATAATTGAGCACATACCCTTTGGGCTTAGGTCCTTTGGATTAAAGTTTGTCTCTATATATTATATTAATTACTCAAGAAAACTCCCTAAGATATTTATCTCCCCACCAAGTGGTATCAGAGCCCATGTTGGTGTGCCACCACCATGGACTCTGATGTTCTTGGTCCCTACCCAACGGGAATAGAGCAAGCCTAAATGACCCACACACAAAGATCTTGGAGAAAAAGCCCAACAAAGGAATGTTGCTAATAACGGTGCGACGCAAGGTTCTTATGGACATGAATGTGCAAGGTTTCCATGAATGTGCATATGGAGTTGACATGTGGTTCCCATGGACAGCGTGACAGACCTATGGATGATGTGTTGATGAATAAAAAAAAGTCAATAAGGTAAGGGAGAGTGAGTAGGACTTGTTCATGGCTTACAGAGAGATTTTGAAACCCACAGAGAGACAGAGACTCACACATAAGGGAGAGATTGTTGGGTATACACATATTAGTGAAGTCTCACATTAAATAATGATAAGAAGAACGAGTGATTAATATAACACAATTGACCACATACTCATTTGACTTAAACCTTTTGGATTAAAGCGTGTCTCTATTGGTTATATTAATTACTTGGGAAAGCTTTCCACGGTATTTATCTTCCCAACACTGTTCTCTTTCGTTAGGAGAACCAAAGTTTGAATCCTCCCTCCCTTACCTATTATAGCTATAATTTATAAATAAATAATAAAAAAACCTATAGGTTACGCTTGGATGCCATGTAACTTCGTTCACTTTCTATGCCATGGTGCTTCAACGCATAAGACATTCCTAACCCAAAACTAATTACTATAATTTATCATGATTTTCTTGATTAATTCGCTTTCTATGGTACATTAAATCCAGTTCCACCATACGCCCACCAAAATCCTAGAACGCTTAAGCTTATCAAGTGCAACATTTTCCTTGCGCTCAAACCTGAAACTTAAAACAAGAATACAATAAGTTACAGACAGCTGAGACAAGCAAATTAGGTTTCGCAAATAATTCTAAATAAAAAATAAGCAATAATTATAAGATTGAAAAACTACACAACATTACATTACACCAGTGGCCCTTCTATCACTTTCAGAGGTCCACAAAAAAAGAAAAAAGAGAACACTAATTCAAATCCAACTTTTCCCCTTGGTACCATTACCACCAAAAATAAATAAATAAATAAAAATCACACCATGCAAAAGAAACAGGCACAAAAATCTCTTACAAGAAACCCCAAGCTGATGGTAAAAGATATGCTGAAATTCAGTTTGGTCTCCAGAACTTCCAACAAATTAATTCCCATTACCAAGATGGGATCACCTTCAATATTGAGACACTGTAAGTCAATGACTAAACAATTGGTTGAGACCTTTAGACTGATGATTTATGTTCAAAATGCACTATACAGAATCACGTACTTTTCATCACTAGCGACAAAAACACTAAGAACTCCAAGTAGCTAGGTCATTGCCCTTGACCAATCGCAACAAATCAGAAAATCAAAAGGTCCATTATGCCCTATTGATGCTCCCAAATTCCTAGTCAAGAGAGTATTATTCTGTTCTCCCTCATTGCAAGCCAAACCCATAACAAACAAAACCCAATTCATAGCAAAAGTATTGTTTTTGACCTTGATAGCATCCATATATCTTTATGATTGTGGGGTTAACTTCCAAACACGAACACAAGCATCCTCACCAGAGCTCACAACACTGTACTGATCAGTGAAAGCTAATCCATAGACCCCACCCAGGTGAGCACCCTTTATTGTCAAACGGCTAGATGCTGGCTTGTCAATTTCATATATGATTACACACGTGTCAAGTGATCCAGTAGCAATCATGCTGCTATCAGGAGACCAAGCAAGGCAGTTTATGCGAGCAGTGTGGTACAACATGTTCTTAAGTTTCACCTGAAAAGAGATCATATGTCAAAAGGTCAAGAAATCCAAGATAACGTTGTTAATTGTATTTACATAAAATACTGATGCCACTTTGAATAATATGTCAAATTATATAAATAAAGTTCACAGGGCCCAATGCTGACAAAATTATTGAGATTCTGAAACCAAGTAAAGATTTACATAACATGCACACATTATGAAAGTGATACCAGTTGCAAGCCCTACGCATCTTTTTTTTCTATAGGTAATAGAACTTTTATTCAAAAAAGCTGAACGTCATGTTCACAATCACAATGGTGAAAATTCTAATCAAGAAAAGATACAACAAGTTCAAAAACTTAATCTAATAGAGTGTACGAATTCAGAAATGGAAATACAATTCGTAAAACATGCAAAGATGCGTGTATTACGTTCCTTCCAAACAAACCACATTAAACATCAATTATACTTTGTTGTTATTCTCTCCCACCCCACACCAACAACCACCCCCCCCCCCCCCCCCCAAAAAAAAACCCCCCTCTTTCCGGTTATCCAATATGAAGGAAATATGAGATTCAAAATTATCAAGAAAAATACTGTGGGGGGTTCGTCCTACAGGCAAAGTATATACAACTTTCCAAGGGCCTAACAGAATGGCCTGAACACAGTGACCAAATAGACGACTAATTCATTAATGGTCGTAAACTTGTTCCATCTGTCTGCATCTTGGGATTGCTACCTTTACACAAATCCCTTCAGCTGACCTAAGGGGACAACTAGCGAGCAAGCCTACTGCCTAGTTTAAGGATGGTTGGGGCTGCTGCCCATACACATCCCCTTAGCCAACCTAACAGGACGATAAGATAGCAGGTCTAATGCTAGGTCTAAGGTCCATTTCCTGCCAAAATCCTCTCCTCATGGTCTATAAATACCCCACTCAACAAAACAAGGTATGCCTAGCAAGCCTTATGCAGTGTAACTTAACCATAGGAGCCTCATTGGCCATCCCCCTTTGGGTGGTCTTGGTTGGTCTGAGGGTTTTTTTTAGCAGGTGACCCTGGTTGGTTAGGAGGGTCATCTCAGTCCAGTTGGATTAGAAGTCCTTGTTGTGGTTCCGTCTAGTGTCTAGTCCCCAATTTTCATTCCCCACAAATACCAAAGCTCCTTTGCAAGAAAGGTGATGGGATAAATCATGTAAAAAAGTACCCTATATCAAGGACCAAGGTCTAATTCCGCATTGCAATAGCAGTCAGACTTTGCTTGTTTAAACCAAATGTTAATTGCTTTGTAAGTCACGTGTATCGCCCTTGAATCTTTAAATACTAAAAGAATAGTATAGGAAACAGAAGAGGAGAGAGAGGGGGGGGGGGGGGGGGCGCGCAGGGGAAGTGCCATGTTAAAAGTTACAATTAAAAAATAAATAAATAAAAGAAAAAAAGGCTAACAAAAAGTCGCCTACTGGAAAAGTTATCAGTTAATTATGGTGTAGAGGCAACTTCAAAAGTTCACCTAGCTGATGCAAACACAACAGCCAGTTTATCAAGCCCCATATACTATGAAACAAAACATCAAGCCAGAACCAAGGGAATGTGCCTTCCTAAATTATGCTTTATACCTGGAAAACTTTATAATATCTGGAAATACTGTCATATCCAATTTTAAGTGCAGATGCCTTAACAAAGAAGTAAATTCAATTTCAAGGGTGACACATAGTTAGGTCTAACTGCCACAAAAAGAAAAATAAAACTAGCTTGAGCCCATGCCAGAAGTAATAGCAACATGTGATATAAATGTGAGCCCATTTGTAAAATGGCTCCTATATACAGCTTTAATTTCATAAGAAACCCAAGTTGTAAGCTTTAACCATTAAGTCCTACCATTTCCATGTATTTGCAGCAAGAAATATTTTCTTATGGTAAGAAAAATAACCATAAAAGCATTAGTTTTCAAAGCAAGGATTCTGTCATAGTGCAGTGTTCATAAATGTTAGATGAAGAAATGAACCTCCCCAAGATTCTGTCATAGCATGATTGCATTCCTTTGCAAAACCTCCATTAAAACTAACTTTTCAACAAAACATGCATCGCATATAATTTGGTCAAACAGAAAATCAGGGAAAATTACACTTAACCCCCTAAACTATACCACCCTTACTCTTACCCCCCATAAACTATGAGAATGCACACTTATCCCCCTAAACTATTATTATCCATGGGATTGGGTGTAAAGTGTTACAAGAATAATAGTTTAAGGGGGGGTAAGTGTACACTCTCATAGTTTAGGGGGGCAAGTGTTACGCAAGTAATAGTTTAGAGTAGTAAGTGTGCATTCTCATAGTTTAGGAGGTAAACGTAAAAGGGGGTAAAGTGCAATTTCTCCCAGAAATTATAATTGATTCCTTGCTTCCATATGCTTTCCTTACTAAAAAGAACGTGATGGAATCCTAACAATTTCAATTTAATCCAAACTTTAGGCGGTAAAATGAAGCAATTGAAAGTTTGTGGACTAAATTGTTACAAGGTCAAACCACAAGGGGGAAAATTGTAATTACCCTTTATTTTTTATTGGTAAGTTATATACACTCTCTGGGTCTTGAACCCATGACATCACCCTCCACCTTGTTCTTATAAGGGGAGGAAATGCTGTTTGAGCTAAAGCACATTGGCAAACACACAGAGCTGGAGAAAGAAAACAACTTTTTCAAATAGTATAAATGTTAGATATATGCTTTTCATGTACAAGGGCAAAGTCATATGTAAAATTTTAGAAAGGTGATCAAACTACCTCTCGGGAGTCACGATCCCAAACAACAGCCTCTCGATTGACATCCCCTGATGCAAACATGGAAACATCTGGAGAGTAACGTATGACACTAATAGCACCACGATGTTTCTCAAGGACTGCCTCTTCATTAAGTGTATCACCTGTGACAGAATATATGTGCAATTTACCATCCTGCCCACCGACAATTGCTTCAGTTCCATCAGGTGAAATTGCAGATGCTGTCACAGTAAACCCAAGGTTAATAGTGGACACAATCTTTGCACTACGGAGCAGGACAACTCCGGAATCAGTTGAAACCAAAGCAAGATCAGGAGAGAGGAGGGCAAGGTTCAAGTCTTTTGGTTGACTGCCAATATCAACCGAGTCTGCATCTCCACATTGGTCCCCATGCACTGAAACTCTCCATATCTAGAAAATCGAGAGAACAAATGAGAAAAAGTAGCAGCATTATGTAGGAAAACACCATAAATTTTTTCTTGATATATAGATCAATTCTGAATAAATTATACAAAATTGATACAAATGAAGCAGAATATGGTAGGAGAATGAGAGAAAGATGAAATAATACTAGAAAAGTACATTCAGGCCAATCTACGCATTGCCAAGATTGAAATTCATAAATAGATTAGTAGAAAACACATTAAGTTTGCCACCTACATTTCCCATTGAATGCCACAGCTGAAATTAGTAGTACATCATGGTGCTGATAGTGTCATACTAAAGTTCATTTCCTAATCAATAGCACTAAAAGAATAACTCCGTCAGTGTTTTAAGAAATTGAAATTAACCACACCCAAAAAAAAAAAAAAAAAAAAAAAAAACTTAGAGTTAAGTTGGAAGATAAAATACCGCGCACAATAACAAACTAAGGAAATATAAAGTTAACCTTCATCATCCACCACCAAAATTCTGTGCCTATTGACCAAAATGACCTTGTGAGCATAATCAGATTTAGGAGCCAAGGAATACAATTTTAATCTAAGAGGTTACAATCAGGTTTAACCAAAACAAATATCATTCTGTAAAGTTTTTAACCAGATATTTCAAAGATAAATTTCAATACTTCCCACAAAAATTTGTTATGAATTATCCAGAGAGAGAGAGAGAGAGAGAGAGAGAGAGAGAGAGCGAAAAAGCAACAAATTCAATAATATTTCTTATTGGTAATTTAAACATGCACCTAGTGAGTTTTGAACCAACAAGGGAGGAGGAGGTGGCATTGGAGCTAAAGCTCATTTGCATCATGAATGTAGTATTTATTAGCATATTGCAATCCATCTTTAATATTAAGTAAATGGAGTTCGAGAAAGCAGGTTCATTTGTTTAATTAATAATCAACCATCAATTATTTTTGTTTCCATATCAGTAATTGCAAGTAAACTATAGCAAACTAGTAGATGTAAGTTCACTACTAGCAGAGTATGAATAGAATATAAGAATACAGGGAACCTCTATTTACAAAATTAAAAAAGATGCTAGCATCTTTCTTACCTTATTGTCAAATCCAGAAGTTACAATCTCTTCTTCAACAGCTGCAAAACATTTGATTTGAGAATTCTCTTTCCTCTGTAGTCTGCCACTATATCCAATACCTTGAATCCATTTTATTATTAAACCATCATAGCTACTAGACAATATAATTTTCGGGTCACTTTTGAGAACAGCTAATGATGTAACATTTTTCATGTGTCCAGACAATAGTAGTGGGGCTTTATCAAGATCAGTTGCTGAGAATAAGCTAATTGTACCACCAAGAGATACTGTCACAAGATGATCATTCTGCCAGAGACATCCAACTAACATGTCATCCACTCCACCAGAACCAGGACTAGCCAAAGTTTTCTTCACCTTCCCATTACCATCCTCAGATATTTCCCATACCTTCGCTGACTTGTCAGCAGATGCAGTCAGCACCTAAAAGAAAATTTAAAAACAAATTTCAGTGCATCATATCACACAATATATATGCTTTTAAGTAGTTTAAAGTTGAACTTAAACAAAGATGCATAGCATGAAGTAAGAATATAAAGCATTTACATTTATGCATGAAGGCATTTTCGTAGGTTTATTCAAGCCATCTTTTCAAAAAGAATTAAGAAAGAAAAGTTCCTACAATATTCTTAACATGAATTTCAAAGTTCAGAGAGTTAAATTTTCCACCAGTATGGATATGTGACGACTGGCACCTTGACTGAGGTAAATCTACAGTTTATAGAATTACTTGAAGAAAAAGTCAGAAAAATAGCCGAATAATATTTATGACCATTGAGGAGCATTTTTACTGATTTCTTTTATTCCAATATATATATATATACACACACACACACACACACACACACATATATATACATATATAGGTCAATTGTCTGTATAGACGATGTCCTCATCTACTCTAAACTAATAGAAGAACATTGGAAACATTTAAACACATTCCTTGTAATCATCTAAATTAATGGTTTAGTTGTTTCTGCCCCCAAAGTCAAAATATTTCCAAACAAAAGTCAGATTATTAGGATACATCAATCAAGGATTGATCAACCCTATTGATCAAGTTATCCAATTTGCAGAAAATTTCCCAGATGAAATCCTAGACAAAACTCAACTTCAGATATATATATTCTAATTCTTTTATCATTGGGATCAGTTACAACTGCATTCTGACTCAATTCATACTCGCTTAATTTCAGAAATAAATAACGTCCTTTCAAACTAAAATTTGATGTTGTTTTTCTTGCAACCTCATTGATCATGTTCATGAAACAATTGATATCTGTTAATGATTTTCGATCAAATAGATCCACTTTCTGTCAAATTTTGTGTAATTTAAATAAAATCAACTAGAAGTAGTTTTTAAAAAAGGCCAGAAATTGAAAGGCAACGCTAACCTGTCTGCCATCAGGACTCCAACTAACAGCATAAATGCTGCCCTTGTGGCCATCTTCAGAGGATAGCTCTCCCATCTTCTCTGCAGTTTTTGCATCGTATATTAAACCTTTCTTATCAGAGCTTACACTGATGAACTTACTGCCATCTGGAGAAAATCTTACACAATTAACAAAATTTGAATGATCCCTGCAAATCAACAAACCAAAGCTTTTTTCAGTGTAAATTCAAACATGCATGTGTTTTGTTTCAACGTCTCTTAACACATATTTACAAATCAAAAGGTTTGGAAAGAGAAAAAAATATATATAAAAAAAAAAGGCTAGATTCCAAATTGCACCCTTTAAGTTTTGGTGAATTGTCAATTTCATCCCTAGAGTTTATTTTTTGTCATTTTAGTCCTCAAAACTTTAACATTGGTGTCAAATTGGTATAAAAACTGACACTATTCACATATGTGATGACATCATTTTACTGGGCTTAACGACAATGGGCGGGTGGAATGACCAATTTGACAGAAATGTTAAAAGATTAGTTTAGGGACTGAAATGACAAAAATTAAAGTTTAAGGGTGAAAATAACAATTCACCCAAACTTAAAAGGTCTAATTTGGATTTTGGGATATGACTTATGTCCAATCCTCTAGTACATCACTAGACGTGACACAATGCTAACATGTGACGGCATAGCATCCCCGTCTAATGCACTAGATGGAAGCTCTGCAATGAATTTGTCGGGAAAAAATGGGGTTAGTATCCAATAGATATTGCACAGGATGCAATTCACCCTTTCCTCTGTCACAAAAAAATATTTTACCACTTAACTATGTAACTTTTAAATTTTATCTTTTTTTTTTAAATATTTTTTATTTAATAGTTGAGATTGAAAGCTGCTTTTTTCATCTTTCAATCTCAGCCATTAAAAGCAATTTCCTAAACATATATTCTATCACTCCATTTTTAGAATATACAATGCAACAATTTTGGCAACATTCGTAACAACTCACAAGGCAAATATACTAGTAGTACAACACAAGTTTCTTTTTAACCTGATTAAAAAAAAAAAAAAAAGTTTCTTCTTAAACACTCAGAAGAAACATTAAATACACGTGAAAATAATAGCAGAAAATAAGGAAGAGCCAACCTGTGAGATAGCTTGAATTTGAAAGGCGGTCCTTCGTAGAAATTAACGAGGAAATCCTCCCCACACGTCACGATCCGAAAAGGCCTTGTCGGCTTAAACGCACAGCTTAACACTCTTCTTGAATGCCCATCAAACTCCCCAACATTCGTCCCCGAATCCCACCTAAACAACCACAAACGACGTCGTATTTTCATTTTAATTATAAAAAATAAAAATAAAAAAAACAAAAACGATTTATTTTTTCTTTGGCCAAACAGAGCCTTACATGAAAGCGCGAACTAAGGACTTGCCCTTGCCATCGCCGCAAGCCACGATTCTCATCCCATCGGGTGACCATTGAAGATCGTCGATCCGACCCGAAAGGATTTTGAACTCTTTCTTCAAAACGAATTCGTTTCGGGTCCCCCAGATCCGGACTGTGCCGGACACGTCAGCGGAGGCGATCCACTCGCCGTTGGGAGAGTACCGTGCCACGGTGGCAGGGTAAGCGTGCTCGGCGTAGACCGACACGTCGAGTGGGTTGTCGAGGTTGATCATTATTACGGATCTGCCATTGGTGTATGTAATGGTATTGGATTTGGGGTTGCCGGAGATTAGAATTCCTCGGCCACGCTCCGTCGTGGGAACACACGCGTAAGTCTCTGCGAGTTGGGACATTTTTTTTTTCCTTCTTTTTTCTTTTGGGGTTGAGAAAAAGAGAAAGGAAAGTGTGGAATTTGAAAAGTTTTGGGTTATATAATTTGGGAAAGTGGAGTGCACGAAGTAGGAATTAATGATGATGGAGAATGGTTAGGTGGGGGGGGGGGGGAGGAGGAAGAAATGGTAAAAGCGACAGTTGGGCGCTGTCATCGGTCGAGGTGCGAAGCTACTTAAAATCAGTTAAATTTACAATCAGTTGGGGACAATCAAACCATTCCACGAGGGTGTTTTTTTGTTTTTGCTTTTTTTTTTTTTTTTAAGGTAAAACTACTAGGAGGTTGGTTCTAACGAGAAAAAATTGCAAATTAAAACCAATTTTTAGACAATTTTGTTAATTAGTAACGTTTTCAAATATTTATGAAACTAACATCTCAAGTCTTAATCATATAAGTTTGATACTAAATCGAGCCTTTGAGACTCAAGTTTTGTAAAGTGAACAACAACAAAAGAGAACAGAAACATAAACCTAGCAAAGAGATCAAAAACACAAGTCCACAACAAAGCAAAGAGATTAACACAAACCCAGTAAAGATGAAAAATGGAAACCAAGAAGAAGGCTCCAGGCAGCGGTGAAGGCTCGGACTGAATGAAGAACGAAAGTGTTTGTTCTGGGTTTGATTTGGGTTTGGTTTGTGTGGAGAATGAAGAACGAAGGGGTTTGTTCTTGGGGTTTGATTTGGGTTTGTTGATCTGGAGAATGAAGAACGAAGGAAGAAAAGTGGCTTTGTTGATCTGGAGAGTGAAGAACGAAGGAAGAAAAGGAAGAACAACAAAGGAAGAAAAGGAAGAATAGTGGGTCAACAAGAAAGGAAATCGAGTGTGTAAAACTCGATTTTCACTACCAGCACATTGCTAAATAGTTTAGAAACGTTGCTAATTAACACGTTGCTAATTAACAAAATTGTTTGAGAATTGGTGTTAGTTAGCAATTTTTTCCTAGTTCTAACTAGATGTGGCAAAACAGGCGGCTTAGGTCGGGTCAATTGGGTTTGCGGGTCAAACAGATCATGGTCAAAATGGTTCATTTTTAAATGAGTCAATCGGGTTTCAAGTCGGGTTAGATTGACTCGTATTTTTCAAATGAAATTTTTTTTTTTAATTACAAAAACAAATCAATGACAACCTGTTTAGAGATAATGAATAAAATCAATTAAGGAAATGAATTGCACTTAATGTCACTTATTAATATCCTTCCAATTCTAACAGTTTTGAGTTTGATGAAAATTCTTTATATGTTGGAAAAATACATATTTGTATTACATAGAAAACATATGCAGCAAAAAATTAACGAATCTATTTCATTCGCAATTGATAACATGTACTATGTAAGTTTTATAATTTAAGAACAAGAATAAAAAGCATATCTTGGTGCGGTGAAATTCAAAACAAAATATTAGAAGTACTTGGAAATACTTTTAATCTTACTCCAATTTCACTTAATGCCCAAAAAGTGTGGTCTTTGAATCAATTTCCAAGGAGAAAATAAGAGTGTCAAATACTCACATACAAACCATTTCATTCTTTATATGATCTTAATGAAAGCCTTTATGAAAAGACTTATGAAATTCTGTATGTTTCTCTCTTTATATATAACTGATTATCTAATTAGACTAGCCTTTTGGATCATTCCAACTGGGCTCTAGTATGTGGCTTGGAGTGGGATAAAAAAGGAACAAATAAGACTCTAGCTCCAATGGGCCTTGGGCTTTTCTGTCAATTGACAAGTCCAAAGTTACCATTAATTATATTCAATACCATTATATGAATATAATTGCACTTTAGGCCTTATTAATAAATTATATCTCAAAACTTTATTATACATGCAACCCCTTCATTAAAATATTCATAGTAATACAAATTCATGAATATAGACTGCCACTTTGAAGATTATTACATCTTAATCCTTGAGTACCCGGTTTAATCCTTTATGGTATTCATCATATATTTATAAAATCCAATTTCATAAATATATACTTTAATAACTCCTTACTAAAGTGGTTAGGCCTAACACTCTAAATAACCAAACACCGATTAAACTTATCTCAAGGGAATATTTTATATCTCCGTTAAGAGATTATGAATTCCATCTTGAGAATATATGTTCCATCAACACTAAATGCAGCTGTTCAACATATTGAGGTTTTGATCGTGACTTATAGATCTCACTCTTAATATATCAAAGCAACCTACACCTTATGATCAGGTCTATTATTCTCTCAGGATTTAGAGTTAATGTAAATAGAAGTCGTGAGATTTATTATTCATTTGACAGTTGTTAGGAGAATAATAAATTTCACAGCGGTCCAGTTTAATATATCTTAACTCTTAAAATATATCAACACACCAATTAGAAATCTCCATTTCCATGATCAAGACAAATCATCTTAGTTGATATGTTATAGTCTTTGCAGATGAAATGCCCAATTTCATCACCGACTACAAACTATAATTCTGAGTTTACAAAGAACTTGTGATCTATATCTTCTGTGACTAAATCACATAAATTACATACTATGCATCTTATGGACTAAGATAATGTCCAATTAGTTCATTTATAAATAGTCTCATATAATTAAATAATTTAATTATTTATAACATGCCAATAAATTAGATTTTAGGGTATAAACCCCAATAATCTCCCACTGGCCTTCAAAGACAATTTACCATATATCCGACACTTATCTCTCTTTAGAGTAATTCATAGTCATTCTAAGGCAAGGTTTAGAAACAAGTTACAGCCAGATTTATTGCATAAATTATCTTTTATTCTACAACTTCTCACGTACTCTTATCTCTCTAATGAGATAATACTTACACTTAATGTGTATCTTCACCACCTAAGATGAACACATATTTTGAAGTCCAACTTCATGAATCACAATCAAACTACAAGTCAACATTTGTACATCTAGTAACCATCAAAATCTCACTTTTGTGGACAAGCATATAATCCCTCATTCTCCTAAGATATTTGAGTATATGCTTTACTCCCACAAAATTAAGTGATCTTAGATTCAATTGATATTTGCTTACCATGCCCACCGCAGAATAGATATTTAGCCCAGTATAAAGCATAGCATAAATACTTTCTATTGATATGGTATAAGAAACTGTCTTAATATGCTCTTCCTTTTATATGTCTTAGGACTATAGTCCTCTATAAAGAACTTCAAACTTAAAAGGAAAGAATCATTTCTTGAAGTATTACATGTTATACTTGGCTAGAATTTAATTTATTTAAACAGTTTGAGATAGACCCAACATCCTAATTTTTGAATTTTAATTAAGTTTAATTCTTAGGATGTGACTAATCTTTCCCAAGTACTTTATATCAAACTGGATTTGACAACAAAAAACTCCATTGATGACAATAACTCTTCATCATTCTAAATGATTAGAATGTCATCAACATACATTAAGAAATTTATTATTCTATATAACTTTTGGTATTTGATCAAAATCAAACAATTTGATTCCTTGATCAAAGATGATATTTTATGATTCAAATACTTGCTTTAATCCTTAAATGAAATTTAAGCAACTTGCATATTAAACACTGCTGTTTCTTTACTATGTACAAGTCTTGTTACATCATATGTTTTCCTCAAAATTGCTACTAAAAGAAGCTTTCTTGATATCCATTGCCATGTTTCATCCAAATGAAATATAATAGATAAGAGAATCTAGATAGAGTCGAACTTGACTATTGGTGAAAAAAAATTTTCATAATCAAACCATTTCTTTCTGAATAAATCTTTTTGCCACTAGTCTTGACTTTGAAGGTTTGCACCTTTAAATCTATCAATCTCATTTACTTGTAGATCTATTTGAAAATAATAGGCTTAATGCCATTAGGCGCCTCTACAAGTTCTAAACTTTAAATAGAATCTAATTCTATTCACATAAACTTGATCCAGTAATCCATATTCATATTATCTATTGCCTTTACGTAGGACCAATGATCAAATTCATATCCTTGTGGAATGACTTCAAAAGTTTATTCCAAAAGCATGAATTTATTTGATAATTGATAATCCTCCCACTACAACATTGTACCGGTGTACTAGCTATATATATATAGAATAATGCCTTGTGGTGTATCTAATATAGCTATCTCATTTCTAAATGTATTTTATAGCTGTCTTTCAACAAATTCTAACATTTTTCTTCTAGAACAATTCTATGTTTAGCTTTAAGATTATTCACAAAGTTATCATTAAGAACTTTGTAATTGTACTTTACAAACATCTTGTCTTCTTTATGACTACTAAACAATCTTTTGCAATTCCTTTTAGATACCCATTATAAACACACATTTTTCTACCTTGTGATTTCAATTTTTCAGACTTCCTTTCTAGCAGAAGTACTAGACATCTCTAAAAGTGGAAGTATCATATACTAGGTTTTTACCCAATCCACGATTTGACAAATGTCCTAGGAACAAACTTTTGAAATCAACTTTAGAAAATGTATAGTAATTATTAAAGTATATCTCCAAAAGAAATAAGTAAATAAAAATACTTATCATGTGCTTTACTATTTCTAAAAGAGTCTTATTCCTCCTTCATATATGCACCGACTTAAAGAAGTCATTGAAACTTTATTCTTTACAATAAAGGAGCCCTAGATCTTATTATCCTCTAAATAGAATTCATAGACTGAGAATATAATAACATAATGGTTCTAAAAGCCCATCTTTTACCAATCTTGATATCATTTAGATTAATAAGATCTAGACATAAGTGCCAAAACATACAATACCAAAGGATGGAAACTTTCTCCTTAAAAAGTAAAACATGAAAATTTCCAACTAGAAAACAATCATGAACAATGCTTAGCTTTACCAAAACAGAACTACTTTTCTTTTGATAATATTCATGAGTCTAATTTCCTTTTGGCAATTACTAGGGCATTTAGCATGTCCAACTGTTTGATATTTCAATTCTTCTTCTTACCACCCTTACCTTTCGGTTCAGGTTAAGAATTTTGAATTAAATCATATTGATCCTAGCCTTAGCTTTTAGGATGTCTTCCGTTGCGTAAAACTCACTCATCAATTCAGATAACATAAAAAGAATTTATTTTCAAAAACAATCTGAATTGATCAAATGATTCTAACAATGACTTGTGGATCATATCTAAATGAGATTAACATTTAATCTCTACATCCAAGAATTCTAATTCATTTTAAAAATAAAATATTTTCATAAAATGACATAGAATTGGAACTCCTTAAGCTTTTCTTAGCACTCAATACGATTCATACCAAACATCTCATTTAGACTTAATATAAAATTTAAGTCTTGTACTAACTCTTGCATCTCATGCTGTAACACAATTGAGATAGAAGCCAATGTAATATTTTAGAATTTCAATGGAAACTATGATCATATTATAAGCTATCTTCCATCAATACATCATGTATAGGAAATTATGACAATGCTGAATCGAAACATATTTATGTACTTCATCTCCTTTAAGCGCCATGTCCAAAATTATTTCTTAGTTAATGTGATTCATTTAAAATAGTAGCTAGAGAATAGAAAATTTATGACAACTTTATTTTGGGACTATGAACTTAAATACCAGGACATTATATTTTGTAACCACTACCATATAATACGGAACCCATAAAAACATATTATATTAAATGCAACGACAACTCAATCCATGTATATAATTCCTTGGTATCAAGTATATTATAAACATCTTGATTGATTGAGAACTATTCTCATTATTAGTGCTATCATGATAACTCTTATCAAACACTAATAATATGCGATGTTAACTTTAGCCTCTAAGAAATAATGACATAGCTCCTTTGGGAGGTTAACATTACACTTAGTCTAGTGTACACCATTATCTAGAATCATGTATAGTTACATTTCATCTCCCTTTATAGTGTTTAAACTTGTAGTACCATGAAACAAAACACCCTCCTTTGGGATCGCGAGGCATATACGCCAAGACGAGGTGCTTGTTCACACTACTTTAAACGGGCAAGTTCAATCTTGTAGTACTATGAAGTAAACACCCTCCTTTGGGATCGAGAGGCATATACACTAAAACGAGGTGCTTACCCGCACTACTATGAATCGATAATGGAGGCTGTGAGATCCAACCCTTATATCTCTCTCCCACTAGAAATTTTAAAACAAGTGGATTGTCATGAAACCATTGTGATCTAATCACAATTTTAACCCTACACATTAAATGTGTTTAATTGTTTAAATTCGATGTGATGTTACTAAGTCACGTCATAATAGTGTAACAAACATTCGCTCAATCACAAAGAAGTTTAACCTTATAATTCGTAAAGTAAATACCCTCCGCTTGGAATGCAAGACTCGAAGTCAAGACAAGGTACCTATTCACATTGCAATAAACTTAACAAAAGGGTTATTTCAGCACTCTCACTCATTATTTGAGTTTTTTTTTTTAAATAATTGTGATCCCATCATAACTAATAACCTTGAACTTGATAAAGACTCTAATCTTATTAGAATTACTAACTAAAATGGAAGTCCTAAACAATTTAGGATTCCTTAAACACTAATGAATCAAAAATTAGTTACATAGAACTCTATTCTTAACTTGTTTGATTAAGAATTCTAATCTCATTAGAAACTATATACCTTTTAATTAAGCTTTAATCTCATTAAAACTTCTAATTAAAATAAATTAAGGACTTTTAATCATACAACAATTCCAATCTCATTAGAATGTTTCTTAAAAGATAAGTCCCAAACTATTTAAGACTAAGAGTTCTATTTAACTAATATCTTTGATCTCATTAGGTCTTTTAGTTAGAATCATGTGTAATCTTATCACACACAGCCTTGCTCTTTATACATTTGAAAACACTTGGAAAAAAAACATTCAAAATTCCCTTCAGATGCATTTTCGCGAGAATCTCGAGACTAAGCTCTTCCTGCAAAAGTGGGTTAAGGCAAAATAGTGAAAACACAAAATTCAGAAAGAAACTTTCACGACTGTCTCGCGAGTAAAGCTTACTCGCGAAATAATTTTGTGCTTCAGAGGCATTTTTCATGGGTTACCTTCTCGCGAAGTTACTCGCAAAAAATGTGTGTTTTTAGTTTTTAAAGAGCTGTTGTAGACTAAATGCAGCTGTCCAACATACTGAGGTTTTGATCGTGACTTAAAGATCTCACTCCTGATATATCAAAGCAACCTACACCTCATGATCAAGTCCATTATTCTCTCAAGATTTAGAGTTGATGTGAAAAGAAGTTGTGAGATTTATTATTCATTTGACAATCGTTAAAAGAATAATAAATCTCACAATGATCCAGTTCAATATGTCTTAACTCTTAAAACATATCAACATACCAACTAGAAATAGCTAATATGTTATAGTTTTCACAGATGAAATGCCTTATTTCATCACCGACTACGAACTATAATTCTGAGTTTACAAAAAACTTGTGATCTATATCTTCTTTGAGTAAATCACATATTATGCATCTCATGGACTAAGATAATATCCAATTAGTTCATTTATAAATATTCTCATATAATTAAAAAATTTAATTCTTTATGACATTTCAATAAATTGGATTTTAGGGCATACACCCCAACATTATTGTCATAAATTCATGATGGAAAAAGTCTTCAATGTTAATGACTCACTGTCAAAATGCATGTAATTACAAGCTTACAACTTCAAAAAGAGATAGATCTTAAGGAGCACCAAAAAGTATATATTTCAAGTTTACATCACTAATAATATCATTCTCACAAAAGAAATAAAAAATTAAAAAAAAAAAACTACATGTCATGGACCATGTCAAGTTATCAGCTTCTTTAAGTGCACATGTTCCTATTGCATTTAAAATAATAGTAAAGTTTAAGAGAAAAGAGTAGAGGCAGAGAGGAGCTGATTGCTGCTAGCAGTGGAGGCGCATAGTGAAACACTTTGTCTCTGAAACTGTGAAAGCTCTTAGGTGTGTGATTATGTGAGTGTCTCAGTTTTGTGTGTGTGGTGTGTCACGTGTGTGTTAGCCATTTAGTGGTTTGTGGACTACAACTACAAGCTCTTAGCCATTTATTGTGTTAGTGACTTAGTGTACTAGTGAGAACTGTGAAGTCTCTAGTCAAATTGAAGGACACTTGGCAGAATTTTTTTTTATTTTTTAATAAATGGGTTGTCTCATGTCTGTGAACATGCTATCTATTGGCTCTAGCCACATGCTTTGTGCTTTATGCACCTAGCATTCAGGATGTAGTCTAAATATTTTTTAGTAAATTTTTTTTAACGGGTCGGGTTACTAGTTATCTAGATTGGGTCGGGTCGGGTCGGGTTGACCCGTAAAAAATAAGGTCGGGTCACGGGTTAACCTGTTTTTGCTTCGAGTCAAGTATTTTTCAGGTCGGGTCAACAAATTTTGACCCGTTTTGCCATGTCTAGTTCCAACTAAAGACATGGAGCACCATAAAAAAATGGCATTACTACTTGACTATCATTTCAACCCTACTCAAACAGGTTTATTACTTTGAATAAGTTAATTTAAAGTAAACTCGTTCAAGTGCAATTGAAATCAATGTTATGAATTTCGTTTTGTTCTGTTCCGTTCTAGTCGAAACAGTTGGAATTTCTTGTAGTAGTATGCAACTTGGAATGGTAACCTCGTTTCGCATCGGATCATATTTCGGTTAGCTTTGACCGTTTCGATCAATTTCAGTAAATTTTGAGGGGAATGCAAAATTTGGCTTTTTTTTTTTTTAAATGTAAAAAGTCCTAAACTATGTCATTTTGTCACTTCTAAAAAACCTAATTATTTCTTTCTCACTCCTTAGTTCTCACTTCACTCTCAACCTCTTCTTCTCTCACTCTCATTCTTTGACTATGTTATCTCTCTATCTATCATTCTCTTCTTCTCTCACTCTTTTTGTCTTTCACCCTTTCTCAATCTCTCATCTCTATCTCCTTTGCTCATTGCCTCCACTACCCATTTCTTTTGTTTCTACCTATCTCAGGTATGGACTTTTCTTTCTGTTTAAATTTTTTTTTTCTTATGATTTCTGGTTAAGAGTCTCAAGACTTAAGTGATGTCATGTGTGGTAGCTAAGATTCTAAATGTATTAATTTATTATAAAAGAGTGATATTAAGGACACATAAAATGGCCCAATTTGTGCCACAACTCGCCCATATGGTGAGTTGTAAGTGGTAAAGGTGAAATGGTGGGTCTAAGTGGGGACACACCTCTACCACTCATAACTCACCACATGGGCGAGTTATAGCATAAATTGTGTCATTTTATATGTCCCTAGCATTACTCATTATAAAATCCTCTTTATTGTGTGATGTGATATTGATTTTTTTTTTTAAGAAACACAATATTGATGTCAAGACTTAAGACTAAATGATTTGTATTATTTGATATTTACTTCTTTGAATCCCAAATTAGAGGATGCATGATGACATGTGTCCCTTAATCAATGCATAAAACAAGGACACATCATCTTTTTTTATTGCTTTTAATGTCCATTACTTACTGATGGTGAACTGAAAATTGAACCAACTCCAATTCGTCCATGAGAGTCGTCCAAGTCAAGAAGACAAGAATGGTTATACCTAGTAGGACGGTCGTCCATAGGCATGTGGGTCGTCCATGTCTGGACAACCCACGACACTTGGGAAAATTCTAGAAAGATCTATCTACAAGAGCTAGTGAATTGAACCATGTGTTATTATTTCGAGACATGAGTAAGATCCTAGTTCACTGCTATAACTCTCTACTAAGTACTTAACTTCCAACGACAGTTATAGAAGATAAGATTGAATATTCTAACTCCTCTAGTGGTTGTGGAAGTTAACCCTGAACCTTCTGACTTCCTCAAATATATGGGAAGTTACAAGACAAGTAACTGCTTCAAGTGCACACTATATAAACACTCATTCACATTAAATAAAGGCAAGTTTTTACACAACTCCTAAAAGGTTGGAACTGTAAGAGAGAAACTAACTTAAGCATCGGAGGGTTCTTGGCCAGTCCACCCCAACCACCTTTGATATTATGTTTTTCTTTTCAGGTCTTCCAAGCAAATACTAGTCTATTGAAGCTCGAAGCATTCAGCCTACTAATTTTCTTTGCATCATCAGTTGGCGTCGTCTGTGGGAAGTTTAAGTTTTGTGTTTTGCAATTTATCTTTCTTCAACAAAAGGCTGCATGGTTCAGACAAGATCAAGGGCCACTAGCTCAGGCCACTAGGAGAGTAGGGATGCTTCTAGTAATCCCCACTGTGATCATCAATCAGCACGTATCATGCAAGCGCTTTCTATCCAACACATACAATCCGTGGTAGCCACCATGGCAGAATTAACTCATCCAGAGTTGACTAGGGAGATTAGTCTAAGGAGGCAACACCATGAAAGATACGTGGAAGGACAAGCCCAGAGTCAGGAAGATAGAGGAGAAAATGCTGAGCCTGAGAACTAATCAAGGGGTTTCACTTCACGAAGGGTGCCGCACCTAGAAAGGGAAATGGATCAAATAACTAAGGCCATGGACGAAATGAGAGAGAACATGAGAAGGGTGAATCCTATAAAAAATTTAGTTCATCAAACAGGCTCCTTTTTCACAGCTTCCATCAACAGTCACCCCTTACCTCCTAAGTTCAAGATGCCTTCCTTGGACTCATATGATGGAACATGTGACCCTTTTGATCACATCGCCACATTTAAGACTACGATGTACCTTCAAGGAGTTCCAGAAAAAATTATATGTAGGGCCTTTACTACCACCCTTAAAGGGCCAGCACGAGTGTGGTTCAGCAAGATCCCTCCGAACACTATGAGTTCTTTCGAAGAATTGAGTAAGTTGTTTGTCAACAATTTTATCGGAGGACAAAGGCATAAGTGTTCCTCGTCTAGTCTGTTAACCATAGAGCAAGGGGAAAATGAAAGCCTGCGGTCTTTCATCACTCGTTTCAACAAGGAAGCCCTAACGGTAGATGAGATGGACGATAAGTTGTTATTGGCAGCCTTTCATAATGGAGTTAATTCCGATTTATTCATCCATAAGCTTTATGAACAAGAGCATCAAACCATGGCTGAACTCATCGATTCAGCCCAAAACTTCATGAATGCAGAGGATGCAATCATAGCCAAGAAGAGGAAGAAAACTGAAAGAAGGCCTGGACGGGAGAAAAGAAAGATTGAGACAATAAGAAGGCAAGTTTTCAGCATGGAGTAAGCAATATACACCCTTGAACGTGCCACTTAAACAAGTGCTTATGCAAATCAAGAACGATCCATCCTTGAAGTGGCCGGAAAAAATGAAAGGAGATCCCAACAAGCGCAATAGGAGCAAGTATTGCCACTTACATAGAGATCATGGACATGACACGGACGAGTGTTTTGATTTGAAGTAGTAGATAGAGAATCTCATCAGGTAAGGAAAATTGAGAAATTTTATTGGACGAGATCACAAGGACGAGAAATTGAAAGGAAAGGTAGAAAAGTCGTCACGGCCCCCACTTGGAGAAATAAGGGTTATTATAAGAGGTACTTCAACGAGGTAGTCTTCCAAATCAAGAAAGACATATCTCAAGGTGGTATAAAACATCCAACTCTCTAGACAATCACTAAGGATGAGGGGGGCGGACGAGCTTACCATTACGTTCATAGTTGAGGATGCTGAAAGAATCCATCACCCACATAAAGATGCGATTGTCATCACTTTACTCATTGCAGATTATACAACTAGAAGGGTGTTGGTGGATAATGGAAGTTCAATAGAAATCTTGTATTACCTCGCCTTCCAACAAATGAGGCTTGGATGAGATCAGCTCCGTCCAGTATGTTCACCCTTGATAGGATTTAGAGGAATGAAAGTGCAGCGTGTAGGCACCATTACATTACCTATAATGGTAGGATCATACCCACAGCAGATAACCAAGGAAGTGAACTTCCTCGTGGTGGATTGTTTGTCTTCTTATAACGCCATCATTGGAAGGCCAACTTTAAATAGTTGGAAGGCAGTAACCTCTACTTACCACCTATTGGTCAAGTTTCCTACAGAATACGGGGTAAGACAAGTGTAAGGAGATCAGTTAGCTGTTAGAGAATGCTATTTAGCCATGTGGGCTACGGATGAGCATGTGCAGATGATGAATATAGAGGAGAGAAGGGTCACTGCGGAGCCCACTGAAGTGTTGGAGGACGTTCTCCTAGACGAGAATAACCCTGAAAAGTATATGAGGGTTAGAGCAAGCATGGAGAAGAAGACAAAGCAAGTCCTTGTCTAGTTCTTAAAGAAGAGCATTGATATGTTTTCATGGAGTTATGAGGACATGCTAGGTATTGACCTAAGTGTCATTACCCATCGTCTGTACGTCTATCTTTCCTCCAAGCTCGTCCATTAAAAGAAAAGAGTTTTTGCTTCTGAACGAGATAATACAATCAAAGAAGAAGTCCAGAAGTTGACCAAGGCGAAATTTATTCGGGAAGTTTATTACCTGGACTGGTTGGCTAATGTCATGATGGTCAAGAAGGCTAATGACAAATGGAGAATGTATGTGGACTTCACCGATTTGAACAAGGCTTGCCCCAAGGATTGTTAGGATATGTGCCCTTAAATCATATTGTATGATGCTATGTATGACATTATGTATGACTTAATGTTCTGATTAATAAAGTTGCTTTATTATTATCTAAAATAATGGTAACATGAATATTTGGACATTATTATATAGTCCATGAGATACATAATATGTGATTTATATGATTTAGTCACGGAAGATGTAAATCACAAGTTCTTTGTAAACTCAGAATTATAGTTCGTAGTTGGTGATGAAATTGGGCATTTCATCTGCGAAGACTATAACATATCAACTAAGATGATTTGTCTTGATCCTGGAAGTGGAGACTTCTAGTTGATATGTTGATATATTTTAAGAGTTAATACATATTGAACTGGACCACTGTGAGATTTATTATTCTTCTAACGACTGTCAAATGAATAATAAATCTCACGACTCCTATTTGCATGAACTCTTAATCCTGAGAGAATAATGGACCTGATCATGAAGTGTGGGTTGCTTTGATATGTTAGGAGTTAGATTTAAAGTCACGATCAAAACCTCAGTATGTTGGGCAGCCACATTTAGTATTGATGGAATATATATTCTCAAGATGAAATTTATAATCTCTTAATTGAGATAAAAAATATTCCCTTGAGATAAGTTTAATGGGTTTGGTTATTTAGAGTGTTAGGCCTAACCACTTTAGTAAGGATATATTAAAGTATATATTTATGGAATTGGATTTCATAAATATATGATGAATAACTTAAAATGATTAAACCGGGTACTCAAGGAATAAGATGTAGTAATTAACAAAGTGGCAGTCTACATTTATGACTTTGTATTACTACAAATATTTTATGAAGGAGTTGCATGTATAATAAAGTCTTAGAATATAATTTATTAATAAGACCTAGAGTGCAATTATATTTATATAGTGGTATTAAATATAATTAATGGTAATTTTGTGCTTGTCAAGAGTTGATAGAAAAGCTCAAGGCCCATTGGAGCTAGTGTCTTATTGGTCCCTTTTGGTTCCACTCCAAGCCATACACTAAAACCCAATTGGAAAGGCCCAATAGGCCGGCCCAATTGGATAATTATTTAGTTATAAAGGGAGAAACATACAAAATTTTTCATTAGAGAAAAAAATGCATCATTGTGAAGTGGTGTGTATGTGTGAGTGAAGCTATTTAATTATTCTCCCTTGGAAACTGATTGAGAGATCACACTTCTTGGGCGTAAAGTGGAATTGGAGTGAAGATTAAAAGTGTTCCTAAGTACTTTTAATCTTTTGTTTTGAATTTCACCGCACCAAGGTACGCTATCTCGTTTTAAATTCTGAAATTTACATAGTGCATGTTATCAATCATGAATGAAATAGATCTATTTTTGTTACTTCCGCTGTGTGTTTTGTATGAGATACAAAACCAGATTTTCCAACAATTGCGTTTTGTATGAGATACAAAACCAGATTTTCCAACAATTGGTATCAGAGCCAGGTTTTCATCTCATGCTTGTATAACATGTGATTGGATTTTAGAATAAAAGAAAAATGGTTTCTTGATGATATCGGGTTCACACGAAGGATGCATATTCTTGTGGTTTAATCGTAGTAGGCCATGATTTTGTTTCTTTGCATAAGATGCCATGTCTTGTTAATAATTGCCAAATACATATATTTATGAAATCCGTGCGTGAATCCATAGCCTAGATTGAAAATGGCCATGTGCGTGAATGTCAACACAGATGGAAGATAGCCTAGATACGGTATAAATAAATAACTACCAAAGTAGTTATTGCACCGCTTGCTATAAAACACGTATTAACATTAAATGCCTTTATAGGCATTTTGAATGTGTTAGAGCATTTACATCAGTTCATGCATAGTCTTGTAAAATACAAAAAGTAGCTCTTTTTACACATTTTAACAAAAAAACTCTCACATCAGTCCGTGTAAAATGGTACAAAATATGCACCCGGCTATGTAAATGAATAGTAACCGTGCATATTTCCACGGTCACTGTAGCTCGTGTATGGAATATTTTAATCATTTCTATTCTCTCATTTTTTTCTCTCTTTTCTCCTTGCTCAACAAACTCAGTAACTGCTCAACAAACTCACTTGCTCAAAAAAAAAAAAAAAAACACAGAGACAGTGGATTGGAGCTTGTGGATCGAAGCTAGGGAGATATGGATCGGAGTGTGGATCGGAGCTTGTAGATCGGAGTGGATTGGAGCGGATCGGAGCTAGGGAGATGTGGATCGGAGTGGATCGATGCTTAATCGGAGTGGATCGGTGAGGAACGGAGCTAGGGAGATGTGGATCGGAGTGGATCGGTGCTTGATCGGAGTGGATCAGAGCGGATCGGAGTTAGGGAGATGTGGATCGGTGCTTGATCGGAGTGGATCGGAGCTAGGGAGTCTCGGATTTGATCGGTGCTTATGGGTCGGAGTAGATCGGGTCTTGATCGGAGATGTGCTGATCGGGTAAAGATGGGAGAAATAGCAAGAAATCAGAATGGGTAGAGAGAGGGAGAGAGACAGGTATAGAGAGAGAGCAAAAATCAGAAATGGGTAGGGAGAGAGAGGTGCGCGCGTATGTATATAGAGAAATAATAAAAAAAAATTGAGAAAATTAATTTTTTAATTAAAAGAGGTGATAGAATAGATAAACTGATGTGGGTATTTTGTAAAAGTAAACATGTAAAATAGAAAAAGTAGGTTTTTAGTGTAAAAATGGATGTGTAAAATGGAAGAACTGATGTAAATGCTCAAAGCCATCTTTAATCCGTATAGTATATTGTATTTTATATATAGATATATATATATATATATGTATATAAGGTGTGATGATTGTCATATATATATATATATAATATAAGTTTACATGCAAATTTTTATGTAAGCTTTTAAGCCATTGCACTGCTTGGCTATTACAAGGCTTTAACAGTATATTGCATTATATAAATATATATGGGTTTACATATATATATATATATATATATATATATATAAATATATGTGTTTGATCAAGGATTCATCATATTGTTGTTTGTCTTGCATCATATATTTATAGTCAAACAGTTCATATTAATGCTAGGGTTATGAAATTTATTTCTAATGAGATTAGGATTATGTTTTCAAGGTGTCTATTATTATTATGGTTCTTGATCTTAAAAACCTTTAATTTAAAACATCTAGTGGGAGAGAGATACAAGGGTTGCATCTCACAGCCTCCATTATCGGTTCATAGTAATGTGGGTAAACACCTCGTCTTGGCGTATATGCCTCGCGATCCCAAAGGAGGGTGTTTACTTCATAGTACTACAAGATTAAACTTACCCGTTTAAAGTAGTATGGATAAACACCTCGTCTTGGCGTATATGCCTCGCGATCCCAAATGAGGGTGTTTTGTTTCATGGTACTACAAGTTTAAACACTATAAAGGGAGATGAAATGTGGCTACACATGATTCTAGATAATGGTATACACTAGACTAAGTATAATGTTAACCTCCCAATGGAGCTATGTCATTATTACTTAGAGGCCAAAGGCAAAACGGCATATTATTTTTGTTTGGTGAGAGTTACCATGATAGCATTAATAATGAGAATATTTCTCAACCAATTAATGTGTTTATAATAAACTTGCTACCAAGGAATTATAGACATGGATTGGGTTGCCGTTGCATATATTATTTTATGGTTTTATTAAGGTTCCATATTATATGTTTATATGCTAAATTGATAATGTCTAGTTTACTTATTATATTCATGTTTGCTATTTTCAGATTTAAATCATGACATCATTTAGCCCACTTGTTGCTATTCTTAATCAAAACAAATTGACTGGATCCAACTATGTTGACTGGAAAAGAAATTTAGACATTGTTCTTACTGCTGAAGAGCACAAATATGTGCTTACTCAACCATGTCCTAGCTTTCCATCATTAGATGCTCTTCCTGAGGAAAAACAACGATATGATCGTTGGCAGAAATCTAATGAGATGGCCAAGTGCTATATCCTAACATCTATTTTAAATGTTCTACAGCATCAAATGCAGGATGCAGAACTAGCTTTGGACATTATGCTAAGTTTGAAGGAGACGTTTGGTGAGTAAGACCGTTCTACAAAGCAAGAAACTATGAGGCAGATTTATAATACCAAAATGGCTGAAGGTACTTCAGTGAGGGAGCATTGTCTTAGGATGATCTCTAATCTGAATACATTGGAAGTTTTAGGTGCCGATATTGATGGAGAATCCCAAGTGGATATGATACTCCAGTCACTACCAGAATCATTCAAGGAATTCAGGCTTAACTATAATATGAACAAAAAGGTTTATACATTGTCTGAATTGATGAATGAGTTGATAGTGGCGGAAGGCATCCTTGGTACTTCTAGTGTTGATGCCAATATGGTTGAAGCTTCTACTTCTCAACCTAAGTCGAAAGGCAAGGGTAAAAAGAAGAAGAAGAAGAAGAAGAAGAAGGACTTCACCAAGAAAGATGGTAAACAAATTGCCTTAGGAGTTGCCAACAAAGGAAAGAAAACCAAAGGAAAGTGTTTCCATTGTGGTGAAAAAGGACATTGGAAGACGAATTGTCCAATATTTAAGGCTGCCAAGAATAAAGGTATGAAAAGTACATTCTTTCTTGAAATATGTTTGGTATAGAATCCCACGGATTCTTGGTGTGTGGATTCAGGTTGTACTAATCATATTTGCAACACTTTGCAGGGATTCTTGGAGACCAAAAAGCTAAATGAAGGGGAATTGTTTCTTACTTTGACTGATGGGAGCAGAATACTAGTTGTAGTTGTTGGAGTGTTTAATTAATGTTTTGAGTCTAGGGTTTTAATATTGGAAGACTGTTTGTACGTACCTAATATTCGTAGGAATTTAATTTCTGCAACTAATCTAGGTAAAGAAGGATATTATGTTATCCTAAAAGACAATGTTGTAATAAAGAAGGATAAAATGTTTATCTGTTTTGGAAATATTGTGGATGGTCTTTATATTTTAACTCCTAACAAGCATGAATTATACAATTCTAAATTAGATAGTAGCTCTCATGTAAAATTATTAAAGAGAAAGTTTCCTTCTACTAATGATGCATGTCTATGGCACTTGCGTTTAGGTCATATTAATTCAAATAGGATTCAAAGTCTAATCAAAGATGGACTTTTACAGCCCATGGACTTTGATGGATTTCCAGTTTACGAATCTTGTTTAGAAGGTAAAATGACCAAACGACCTTTTAATGCAAAAGGTAGAAGAGCCCAAAAGTTGCTTGAATTAGTTCATACAGATGTATGTGGTCCTATGTCAACCCAAGAAAAAGAAGGTTATGAGTACTTCATCACTTTTACGGATGATTACTCAAGATATGGTTATGTGTACCTAATGAGACAGAAGTCTGAAGCCATTGAAAAGTTCAAAGAGTTTAGGGCTGAAGTTGAAAATCAATTGGGTAAACGCATAAAGGCCATTCAAACTGATCGAGGTGGCGAATACCTTCTTGGGGATTTCAAGGATTACCTAATTCAAAATGGGATTGTCTCCCAATTGACTGCACCCAGAACTCCCTAACAAAATGGTGTAGTGGAAAGAAGGAATAGGACTCTTTTGGAAATAGTTAGGTCCATGATGAGTTATTCAACTTTACCAATTTCCTTTTCGGGATATACACTAAAAAATGTTATGCATATTTTGAATTTAGTTCCATCAAAATCTATTCCCAACACACCTAAGGAATTGTGGAGTGGGCGCAAGCCTAGTTTGAAATATCTCCACATTTGGGGATGTCCAGCACATGTGTTGAAAGGGAAGTCTGATAAGTTGGAAGCTAAAATGGAAGTATGCATGTTTTTAGTGTATTCAAAGGAAATCAAGGGTTATTTATTCTATAATCATAAGGATAACAAAGTGTTTGTTAGCACCCATGCCAAATCTTTGGAAGATGATTATGTGAATAATTTTAATCCTAAAAGTAAAGTTGTATTGGCTGAATTAGATGAACCTATAATTGAACAACCAATGAATGAAACTAGGAATGATGTGGCTGTATTGGATACACCACAAGACATTACTCATGAGATGACTAGTACACAGGTGCCTCGTCGTAGTGGGAGAATTGTTCGGCCTCCTATAAGATTTATAGGTTTGGGAGAAACTTATGAAACTATCCTAGAAGAGGCTGAATTAGATTCTTACACTTATGAGGAGGCAATGAATGATATAGATGCACATCATTGGGTCTAAGCTATGAAATCTGAATTGGATTCTATGTATTCCAATCAAGTATGGGATCATGTAAAAGTGCCTAACGGCATTAAACCTGTTGGTTGCAAATGGGTTTATAAGAGGAAAAGAGGGATAGATGGAAAGGTTGAAACCTTTAAAGCAAGACTAGTGGCGAAAGGATATACACAAAAAGAAGGTATTGATTATGATGAAACTTTTTCGCCAGTAGTCATGCTTAAATCTATCAGAATTCTCTTATCTATTGCTGCTCATTATGATTATGACATTTGGCAAATGGATGTCAAGACTACATTTCTTAATGGCAATCTTGAAGAAGAAATTTATATGACGCAACCGAAAGGTTTCATAGCAAAGAACCAAGAGCATATGGTATGCAAGTTGAAAAAGTCCATTTACGAACTTAAGCAAGCATCTAGGTCATGGAACATCAGATTTGATCAAGCAATCAAATCATTTGGTTTTGAACAAAATCTTGATGAACCATGTGTATACAAAAGACATCGAGATAAAGTAGTAATGTTCCTAGTGCTTTATGTTGATGATATTCTACTCATTGGAAATGATGTAGGGGTAATGTCATCCGTAAAGGGTTGGTTGTTAAGCCAATTTGAAATGAAGGACTTAGGTGAAGCTAACTTTATTCTAGGGATCAAGTTTTGGCGAGATCGCAAGAATAAGATATTAGGTCTATCACAAACTGGGTATATAGACAAGGTTCTAGAACGGTTTAGCATGCAAAACTCTAAGAAAGGATTACTTCCTTTTAGACATAAAGTTCCTGTCTGATGACCAAAGGCCTAAGACTCTAAAGGAAGAACATATGATGAGACAAGTTCCTTATGCTTCTGCAGTGGGAAGTCTCATGTATGCCATGCTATGTACTAGATTAGATATCTGTTATTCAGTTGGCATGGTCCACTGATATCAATCAAATCCAGGACTTAAACATTGGCAAGCTGTTAAGTATATTCTCAAGTATCTACGGAGAACAAGAGATTATATGCTTGTTTACCATAGTGAGGATTTGATTCCCATTGGTTATACAGATTCAGATTTTCAGTCAGATCTTGATTTCAAAAAGTCCACTTTAGGTTGTGTGTTCACCTTGGGAGGTGGAGCCATAAGTTGGAGCAGTGTTAAGCAATCTTGCAATGCAGACTCCACCATGGAAGTTGAATATATTGCTGCTTGTGAAGCGGCAAAAGAAGCTGTTTGGCTCAAGAAATTCCTTTTTGATCTTGGTGTTGTGGGAATGGAGCAAGTTCCAATCACATTGTTTTGCGACAATAGTAGAGCAATTGCACTATCCAAGGATCCAAGGAATCACAAGAAAGGAAAGCACATTGAGAGAAAGTACCACATTATTCGAGACTTTGTTGCTCGAGGAGATGCAGTAGTAGCAAAGATTGATAGTGCAAGTAATCTAGCGGATCCCTTCACCAAAACCTTACCACAAAGGAATTTTGAGACACATTTGGAGGGAATGAGAGTTAGATTAGTGCATAATAGTCTTTAGGGCAAGTGGGAGATTGTGAGGATATGTGCCCTTAAATCCTATTATATGATGCTACGTATGACATTATGTATGACTTAATGTTATGATTAATAAAATTGTTTTATTATTATCTAAAATAATGGTAACATGAATATTTGGACATTATCATATAGTCCATGAGATGCATAGTATGCGATTTAGTCACGGAAGATATAAATCACAAGTTCTTTGTAAACTCAGAATTATAGTTCGTAGTTGGTGATGAAATTGGACATTTCATCTACGAAGACTATAACATATCAACTAAGATGATTTGTCTTGATCTTGGAAGTGGAGACTTCTAGTTGATATGTTGATATGTTTTAAGAGTTAAGACATATTGAACTGGACCGCTGTGAGATTTATTATTCTTCTAACGACTGTCAAATGAATAATAAATCTCACGACTCCTATTTGCATGAATTTTTAATCCTGAGAGAATAATGGACCTGATCATGAAGTGTAGATTGCTTTGATATATCAGGAGTGAGATCTAAAGTCACGATCAAAATCTCAGTATATTGGGCAGCCACATTTAGTGTTAATGGAACATATATTCTTAAGATGGAATTCATAATCTCTTAACGGAGATATAAAATATTCCCTTGAGATAAGTTTAATGAATTTGGTTATTCAGAGTGTTAAGCCTAACCACTTTAGTAAGGATATACTAAAGTATATATTTATGGAATTGGATTTCATAAATATATGATGAATAACTTAAAAGGATTAAATTGGGTACTCAGGGAATAAGATGTAGTAATTAACAAAGTAGCAGTCTACATTCATGACTTTGTATTATTACGAATATTTTATGAAGGGGTTGCATGTATAATAAAGTCTTGGGATATAATTTATTAATAAGACCTAGAGTGCAATTATATTTATATAGTGGTATTAAATATAATTAATTGTAACTTTGGGCTTGTCAAGAGTTGATAGAAAAGCTCAAGGCCCATTGGAGCTAGTGTCTTATTGGTCCCTTTTGGTCCTACTCCAAGCCACACACTAAAGCCCAATTGGAAAGGCCCAATAAGCTGGCCTAATTAGATAATTAGTTAGTTATAAAGGGAGAAACATACAGAATTTTTCATTAGAAAAAAAAAAAAAAAAAAAAACATCATTGTGAAGTGGTGTATATGTGTGAGGGAAACTACTTAATTATTATCCCTTGGAAACTGATTGAGAGACCACACTTCTTGGGCGTAAAGTGGAATTGGAGTGAAGATTAAAAGTGTTCCTAAGTACTTCTAATCTTTTATTTTGAATTTCATCACACCAAGGTACGCTATCTCGTTCTTAAATTCTGAAATTTACATAGTGTATGTTTGGAATCATGAATGAAATAGATCTATTTTTGTTGCTTCCACTGTGTGTTTTTTATGAGATACAAAACCAGATTTTCCAACAATTGCATTTTATATGAGATACAAAACCATATTTTCCAACAAGGATAGCTATCCATTGCCGCGTATTAACTAGCGGGTGGACTCAACTATGGGTCATAAATTGTTAAGTTTCATGGACACTTTCTCAGGCTATAATCAAATAAGGATGGATGAGGTGGGTCAAGAGAAGACGTCCTTCATTACCAGCCAAGGTTTTTTTTGCTACAAGGTGATGCCCTTCGGTTTGAAGAACGCGGGGGCAACTTATCAAAGGCTAGTTAACCATATGTTTCATTCACAGATTGGACGACATGTGGAAGTCTATGTAGATGATATGCTGGTAAAGAGTTCGGATGAGGAAAAGCACCTGGACAACCTTCAAGAGACCTTTGATATGCTTAGACGATTCAACATAAAGTTGAATCTGAGCAAGTGTGCTTTTGGAGTTGCATCAGGAAAGTTTCTTGGCTTCATGGTTTCACATAGGGGAATTGAAGTAAATCCTGAAAAGATTCAAATGATACTGGATATGGAGCCACCAAGGAATATTAAAGAGGTCTAGTCCCTCACTGGACGAGTTGCTGCCCTTAACAGGTTTATGTGCTTACCATTTTTTAAGGTTCTTAAGAAGGCATTTGAATGGATGAATGAGTGTCAAAAGGCTTTCCGAGACCTCAAGGCCTGTTGGGATTATTACCCTTAAATCCTATTGTATGATGCTATGTATGACATTATGTATGACTTAATGTTGTGATTAATAAAGTTGTTTTGTTATTATCTAAAATAATGGCAACATGAATATTCGGACATTATCATATAGTCCATGAGATGTATTGTATGTGATTTATGTGAAAAGTCACATAAGATATAAATTACAAGTTCTTTGTAAATTTAGAATTTTAGTTCGTAGTGGGCAATGATTTGTCTTAATCATGGAAGTGGAGACTTCTAGTTGATATGTTGATATGTTTTAAGAGTTAAGACATGTTGAACTGGACTGCTGTGAGATTTATTTTTCTCCTAACAACTGTCAAATGAATAATAAATCTTACGACTTATATTCACATGAACTCTTAATCCTGAGAGAATAATGGACTTGATCATGAGTGTAGGTTGCTTTGATATATCAGGAGTGAGATCTAAAGTAACGGTCAAAACTTCAATATGTTGGGCAGCCGCATTTAGTGTTGATGGAACATATATTCTCAAGATAGAATTCATAATCTCTTAACGGAGATACAAAATATTCCATTGAGATAAGTTTAATAGATTTGTTATTCAGAATGCTAGGCCTAACTACTTTAGTAAATAGTTACTAAAGTGTATATTTATAAAATTGGATTTCATAAATATATGATGAATAACTTAAAGGATTAAATCGGATACTCGAGAATTAAGATGTAGTAAACTACAAAGTGGCAGTCTAATTTAATGACTTTGTATTATTACGAATATTTTATGAAGGGGTTGCAGGTACAATAAAGTCTTGGGATATAATTTATTAATAAGGCCTAGAGTGCAATTATATTTATATAGTGGTATTAAATATAATTAATGGTAACTTTGGACTTGTCAAGAATTGACAGAAAAGCCCAAGGCCCATTGGAGCTAGTGTCTTATTTGTTCCCTTTTGGTCCTATTCCAAGCCATATACTAAAACCCAATTAGAAAGGCCCAAAAGGCTAGCCTAATTAGATAATCAGTTATAAGGAGAGAAACATATAGAATTTTTTGTAAGAACAAGTGTATGAAATAGTTTGTATGTGAGTGTTGGACACTCTTTAATTCTCTCTTGAACAAATTCATATAACTAATTGAGAGACCACACATCTTGGGCGTTAGTGAAATTGGAGTGAAGATTTAAAAGTGTTTCCAATAACTTCTAATCTTTGTTTTGAAATTCACCACACCAAGGTACACTTTCTTGCTCTATATCCTGAAACTTACATAGTACATGTTATCAATTGCTAATGAAGTAGATCCATTTATTTTCCGTTGCATATGTTTTGTATACGATTCAAACATGTATATTTCCATCAAATGGTATCAGAGCGGTTTTCAAATTCGAATTTGTATAACATGTTTTGTGAGTTTTGGAATTAGAGATAATAATTTCATGTTGTTAGAAGATTATGCATTTTATTTTTTGCATGGTTGTTGAAACTATGATTATGATAAAAACTGTTTTTGATGTTATGATGTTGTTTAAATTTGAATTTAAGTATGTTAAATTGAAATTTAAGGCTATAGCATCAATGAAATTTAGTTTTGATATCATTCTCTATCTATCATATTTATATGATGGTTGTTTGTTCATTAAAACCGTTGAAAATTGTCTTAGAAAAATTCTAGAAAATTCAATTTTCGCAATTCTCGATTGATCGAGCAAGCAGATTGTTTCTTGATAGATCGAGAAGCAATCGAGAGTCAATTGAGACATGAAAATTGTTTCTGGAACGATCGAGAAAAGATCGAGGATCGATCGAGCAGGCAGATTGTTTCTGAATCGATCGAGATACACGTTCGATTGTTCGAGAACTAGGAGTTTAGAATTTTTCTAATTATTTTCACATGTATAAAGAGCAAGGCTATGTGTGATTAGTTTACACATGATTTATAATTAAAAAATTTTACTTTAAAACATCTAGTGGGAGAGAGATACAAAGGTTGGGTCTCACAGCCTCCATTGTCGGTTTATAGTAGTGTGAAATATATATTTTGCCTTTGCTTCGAGCTTAGCATTCCATGCGGATAGTATCTATTTCATGGTCCTACAAGATTGAATTTCTTGGTTTATAGTGGTTTGATCAAACACCTTGTCTTAGCTTCGAGCTTTGCATTCCATACGGAGGGTGTTTTGTATCATAGTACTACAAAATAAGCCTATTAAGGGGATGAAATGTGGTTACACATGATTTTAGACAATGGTGTACACTGGACTAAATATTATAGTATCTTCTACGTTGAGTTCTTACTATTATTATTTAGAAGTCAGATGTATAACGACATATTATTAGTGTTTGATAAGAGTTATCATGATAGCACTAATAATGAGAATAGTTCTCAATCAATCATAGTATTTAATGTTCACTCTATGCTGAGGGATATTGAATATGAGATTGGGTTATCGTTGCATATATTATATTATGATTTTATTAAGGTTCCATACTATATGTTTATATGTTAAATTGATAATGTCTAGTTTACTTATTATATTCATGTTTATTATTTTCAGAATTGGATATGGCATCATTTAGTCCACGTGTTACTATTCTTAATTAAAACAAATTGACTGGATCCAACTATGTTGACTAGAAAAGAAATTTGGACACTGTTCTTACTGCTGAAGAGCACAAATATGTGCTTACTCAACCATGTCCTAGCTTTCCTTCATTAGATGCTCCTTCTGAGGAAAAACAGCGATATGATCGTTGGCAGAAAGATGGCCAAGTGCTACATCCTAGCATCTATCTCAAATGTTCTACAACATCAAATGCAGGATGTAGAACTAGTTTCGGACATTATGCTAAGTCTGAAGGAGATGTTTGGTGAGTAAGACCGTTCTGCAAGGCAAGAAACCATGAGACAAATTTATAATACCAAAATGGCTGAAGGCAGTTCAGTGAGAGAGCATTGTCTTACAATGATCTCTAATCTAAATACATTGGAAGTTTTAGGTATCGATATTGATGGAGAATCCCAAGTGGATATGATACTCCAGTCACTACCAAAATCGTTCAAGGAATTCAGACTCAATTATAATATGAACAAAAAGATTTATTCTTTAATGAATGAGTTGGTAGCGGCAGAAGGCATCCTTGGTACTTCTAGTGTTGAAGCTAATGTGGGTGAAGCTTCAACTTCTCAACCTAAGTCGAAAGGCAAAGGTAAGAAGAAGAAGAAGAAGAATGACTTCACCAAGTAAGAGGGTAAACAAATTGCCATATGGGTTGCTGACAAAGGAAAGAAGATCAAAGGAAAATGTTTCCATTGTGGTGAGAAAGGATATTGGAAGAGGATTTGTCCAAAATTTAGGGCTGCCAATAATAAGGGTATGAAAAACTCATTCCTCCTTGTAATATATTTAGTACAAAATCCCACTAATTCTTGGTGTGTGGATTCATGTTGCACTAATTATATCTGCAATTCTTTGCAGGGGTTCCAAGAGACCAGAAAGCTTAATGAAGTGGAATTGTTTCTTAGTTTAGCTGATGGAAGCAAGATTCCGGTTGTAGCTGTTGGAGTGTTTAATTTATGATTTGAGTCTAGGGTTTTAATATTGGAAGATTGTCTATATGTACCTAATGTTTGTAGGAATTTAATTTTTGTAACTTTTTTTGGTAAACATGGATATTGTGTTATCCTTAAAGACAATGTTGTAATAAGGAAGTATAAAGTGTTTTTCTGTTTTGGCAATATTGTGGATGGTCTTTATATTTTGACTCCTGATAAACATGAATTATATAATTCTGAATTAGATAATGACTCTCATGTAAAATCATTAAATAGAAAGTTTTCTTCTACTAGTGATACATATCTTTGGCACTTGCGTTTAGGTCATATTAATCAAAATAGGATTCGAAGTCTGATCAGAGATGGTCTCTTAGAGCCATTAGATTTTGATGGATTTCTAGTTTGTGAATCTTGTTTGGAAGGTAAAATGACCAAACGACCTTTTAATGCAAAAGGTAGAAAAGCTCAAGAGTTGCTAGAACTAGTACATTTAGATGTATGTGGTCCTATGTCAATCCAAGCAAGAGGTGGCTATGAGTATTTCATTACTTTCACTGATGATAACTCTAGATTTGGTTATGTATACCTAATGAGACGGAAGTCCGAAGCCTTTGAAAAGTTCAAAGAGTTTAGGGTTGAAGTTGTGAATCAATTGGGTAAACGCATAAAAGCCATTCGATCTGATCGTGGTGGCGAATACCTTCTTAGGGATTTCAAGGATTACTTAACTAAAAATGAGATTGTATCCTAATTGACTGCACTTGGAACTCCACAACAAAATGGTGTAGTAGAAAGAAGGAATATGACTCTTTTAGATATGGTTAGGTCCATGTTGAGTTATTCGACTCTACTAATTTCCTTTTGGGGATATGCCTTAAATACTGCAATGTATCTTCTGAATTTAGTACCTTCGAAGTCTGCTCCTAAAACACTTGTAGAGTTGTGGAATGGGCGTAAGCCTAGCATGAGACATCTCCATATTTAGGGTTGTCTAGCACATGTGTTTAAAGGAAAGTTTGACAAGTTACAGTCTAAAATAGAAGTGGTTTTATTTGTAGGGTATCCAAAAGGAACTGTTGGAGGTTTATTCTATAATCATAAAGATAATAAAGTGTTTGTTAGTATAAATGCCAAATTATTGAAAAATGACTATATGAATAATTATACTCCTAGAAGTAAAGTTGTTTTGGCTGAAATGAATGAACTTGTAAATGTACAACCAATGAATGAAACTAGGGATGATGTAGTTGTATCGGATACACCACAAGATATTACTCATGAGATGTCTAGTACACATGTGTGTCATCGTAGTGGGAGGATTGTAAGGCCACCTATAAGATTTATAGGTTTGGAAGAAACTTATGAAGCTATCTCAAAAGAGGCTGAAACTGATCTCTACGCTTATGAAGAAGCAATGAATGATATAGATGCACATCATTGGGTCAAGGCTATGAAATCAGAATTAGATTCCATGTATTCCAATCAAGTTTAGGATCTTGTAAAGGCGCCTAATGGCATTAAACTTGTTGGTTGCAAATGGGTTTACAAGAGGAATATAGGGATAGATGGAAAGGTTGAAACCTTTAAAGCGAGGCTAGTGGTGAAAGGGTATACACAAAAAGAAGGTATTGATTATGAAGAAAACCTTTTCACCAGTAGCAATGCTTAAATCTATCAGAATTCTCTTATCTATTGCTACTCATTATGATTATGAGATTTGGCAAATGGATGTCAAGATTGCATTTCTTAATGGCAATTTTGAAGAGGAAATCTATATGATGCAACCGAAAGGTTTCATAGCAAAGAACCAAGAGTATATGGTATGCAAGTTGAAAAGGTTCATTTATGGACTTAAGCAAGCATCTAGGTCATGGAACATCAGATTTGATCAAGCAATCTAATCATTTGGTTTTGAACAAAATCTTGATGAACCATGTGTGTACAAAAGACATCGAGATAAAGTAGTAATTTTCCTAGTGCTTTATATTGATGATATTCTACTCATTGGAAATGATGTAGGGGTAACGTTATCCGTAAAGGGTTGGTTGTTAAGCCAATTTGAAATAAAGGACTTGGGTGAGGCTAACTTTATTCTAGGGATCAAGCTTTGGCGAGATCGTAAGAATAAGATGTTAGGCTTGTCACAAGCTGGATATATAGATAATGTTCTAGAATAGTTTAGCATGCAAAACTCCAAGAAAGGATTACTTCCTTTCAGACATGGAGTTCCTCTGTCTGATGACCAAAGGCCTAAGACTCAAGAGGAAGAAAATATGACGAGACAAGTTTCTTATGCTTCTGTAGTAGGAAGTCTCATGTATGCCATGCTTTGTACTAGACCAAATATCTGTTATTCAGTTGGCATGGTCAGCCGATATCAATCAAATCCAGGACCAAAACATTGGCAAGCTGTAAAGCATATTTTCAAGTATCTACAGAGAACGAGAGATTATATGCTTGTTTACCGGTGTGAGGATTTGATTCCAATTGGCTATACAGATTCAAATTTTTAATCAGATCTTGATTTCAAAAAGTCCACTTCAGGTTGTGTGTTCACCTTGGGAGGTGGAGCCATAAGTTAGAGGAGTGTTAAGCAATATTGTATTGCTGACTCCACCATGGAAGCTGAATATGTCGTTGCTTGGGAAGCTGAATATGTCGCTGCTTGTGAAGCAGCAAAGGAAACTGTTTGGCTTAAGAAATTCCTTTCTGATCTTGGTGTCATGAGAATGGAGCAAGTTCCCATCACATTGTTTTGCGACAATAGTAGAGCGATTGCACAATTCAAAGATCCAAGGAATCAAAAGAAAGGAAATCACATTGAGAGAAAGTACCACATCATTCGAGACATTATTGCTCGTGGAGATGTAGTAGTAGCAAAGATAGATAGTGCAAATAATCTAGCAGATCCCTTTACCAAAGCCTTGTCTCAAAGGACTTTCGAGTCACATTTGGAGGGAATGGGAGTTAGATTAGTGCACAATTGTCTTTAGGGCAAGTGGGAGATTGTTGGAATTAGTGCCCTTAAATCCTTTTGTATGATGCTATGTATGACATTATGTATGACTTAATATTGTGATTAATAAAGTTGTTTTATTATTAACTAAAATAATGGCAACATGAATATTCAGACATTATCATATATTCCATGAGATGCATTGTATATGATTTATGTGAAAAAGCACATAAGATATAAATTACAGGTTCTTTGTAAACTTATAATTTTAGTTCGTAGTCGGTGATGAAATTGGATGTTTCATCTGCGAAAACTATAACATGTTAGCTAAGATGATTTGTCTTGATCATGGAAGTGGAGACTTCTAGTTGAGATGTTGATATGTTTTAAGAGTTAAGACATATTGAACTGGACCGCTGTGAGATTTCTTATTCTCCTAACGACTGTCAAATGAATAATAAATCTCATGGCTTATATTTACATGAACTCTTAATCCTAAGAGAATAATGGACCTGATCATGAAGTGTAGGTTGCTTTGATATATCAGGAGTGAGATCTAAAGTAATGGTCAAAACCTCAGTATGTTGAGCAGCCACATTTAGTGTTGATGGAACGTATATTCTCAAGATGAAATTCATAGTCTCTTAATGGAGATACAAAATATTCCCTTGAGATAAGTTTAATGTGTTTGTTATTCAGAATGTTAGGCCTAACTACTTTAGTAAATATTTACTAAAGTGTATATTTATGAAATTGGATTTCATAAATATATGATGAATAACTTAAAGGATTAAACCGAATATTCAAAGATTAAGATGTAGTAAACTACAAAGTGGCAGTCTACTTTAATGACTTTGTATTACTACGAATATTTTATGAAGGGGTTGCATGTACAATAAAGTCTTGGGATATAATTTATTAATAAGGTCTAGAGTACAATTATATTTATATAGTGGTATTAAATATAATTAATGGTAGCTTTGGACTTGTCAAGAGTTGACAAAAAAGCCCAAGGCACATTGGAGTTAGTGTCTTATTTGTTCCCTTTTAGTCTCACTCCAAGCCACATACTAAAGCCTAATTGGAAAGGCCCAAAAGGCTAACCCAATTAGATAATCAGTTATAAGGAGAGAAACATACAGAATTTTTTGTAAGAACAAGTGCATGAACCTAACCATATCTAAAAGAGTCCTATTCCTTCTTTCCGCTACACCATTTTGTTGTGGAGTTCCAGGTGCAGTCAATTGGGATACGATCCCATTTTGAGTTAAGTAATCCTTGAAATCCCCAAGAAGGTATTCGCCACCACGATCAGATCGAATGGCCTTTATGCGTTTACCCAATTGATTCTCAACTTCAGCCCTAAACTCTTTGAACTTGTCAAAGGCTTCGAACTTCCGTTTCATTAGGTACACATAACCAAATCTAGAGTAATCATCAGTGAATGTAATGAAATACTCATAGCCACCTCTTGCTTGGGTTGACATAGGACCACAAACATTCGTATGAACTAATTCTAGCAACTCTTGGGCTCATCTACCTTTTGCATTAAAAGGTCGTTTAGTCATTTTGCCTTCCAAACAAGATTCACAAACTGAAAATTCATCAAAGTCCAATGGCTCTAAGAGACCATCTTTGATCAGTCTTTGAATTCTGTTTGGATTAATATGATCCAAACGCAAGTGCCAAAGATATGCATCATTAGTAGAAGGAAACTTTCTCTTTAATGATTTTACATGAGAGTTATTATCTAATTCAGAATTATATAATTCATGCTTATCAGGAGTTAAAATATAAAGACCATCCACAATATTGCCAGAACAGATAAATGTTTTACCCTTCTTTATTACAACATTGTCTTTAAGGATAACACAATATCCACTCTTACCTAAATAAGTTGCAGAAATTAAATTCCTACGAACATTAGGTACATACAGACAGTCTTGCAATATTAAAACTCTAGTATCAAAGCATAAATTAAAAACTCCAATAGCTACAACTGGAATCCCACTCCCATCAGCCAAGGTCAGAAACAACTTTCCTTCTTTAAGTCTTTTGGTCTCTTGGAACCCCTGCAAAGAATTGCAGATATGATTAGTACAACCTGAATCCACACACCAGGAATCTGTGGGATTTTGTACCAAACATATTTCAAGAAGGAATGATATATTCATACCCTTATTGGCAGCCTTGAACTTTGGACAATTTCTCTTCCAATGTCCTTTCTCACCACAATGGAAACATTTTCCTTTCAGCTTCTTTCCTTTGTCGGCAACCCCTAAGACAATTTGTTTACCCTCTTGCTTAGTGAAGTCCTTCTTCTTCTTCTTCTTACCCTTGCCTTTCGACTTAGGTTGAGAAGTAGAAGCTTCACCCACATTGGCTTCAACATTAGAAGTACCAAGGATGCCTTCCGTCGCTACCAACTCATTCATTAATTCAGACAAAGAATAAATCTTTTTGTTCATGTTGTAATTAAGTCTGAATTCCTTGAATGATTCCGGTAGTGACTGGAGTATCATATCCACTTGGGATTCTCCATCAATGTCGGCACCCAAAACTTCTAAAGTATTCAGATTAGAGATCATTGTAAGACAATGTTCTCTCACTGAACTACCTTCAGCCATTTTGGTATTATAAATTTGTCTCATGGTTTCTTGCCTTGCAGAACGGCCTTGCTCACCAAACATCTCTTTCAGACTTTGCATAATGTCCGAAACTAGTTCTACATCCTACATTTGATGCTGTAGAACATTTGAGATGGACGCTAGGATGTAGCACTTGGCCATTTCATTAGATTTCTGCCAACGATCATATCGTTGTTTTTCCTCAGGAGGAGCATCTAATGAAGGAAAGTTAGGACATGGTTGAGTAAGCACATATTTGTGCTCTTCAGCTGTGATAACTATGTCCAAGTTTCTTTTCCAGTGAACATAATTGGTTCCAGTCAGTTTGTTTTGATTAAGAATGCTAACAAGTGGGCTAAATGATGCCATGTTCAAATCTGAAATAATAAACATGAATATAATAAGTAAACTGGACATTATCAATTTAGCATATAAACATATACTATGGAACCTTAATAAAACCATAATATAATATATGCAACGACAAACCAATCCCATACTCAATATCCCTCAGCATAGAGTGAATATTAAATACTATGATTGATTGAGAATTATTCTCATTATTAGTGCTATCATGATAACTCTTATCAAACACTTGATAATATGCCGTTATACATTTGGCCTCTAAATGATTATAGCAAGAACTCAGCATAGAGGATACTATAATATTTAGTCTAGTGTATACCATTGTCTAGAATCATGTGTAGCCACATTTCATCCCCTTAACAGGCTTATCATGTAGTACCATGATACAAAACACCCTCCGCATGGAATGCAAAGCTCGAAGCTAAGACAAGGTGTTTGATCAAACCACTATAAACCAAGAAATTCAATCTTGTAGGACCATGAAATATATATTCTCCGCATGGAATGCAAAGCTCGAAGCTAAGACAAAATATATATTTCATACTACTATGAACCAACAATGAAGGCCGTGAGATCCAACCCTTGTATCTCTCTCCCACTTGATATTTTAAATTAAAGGTTTTTATCTTTTAAACATGCATAAACTAAAAAAGGCGTAAGAAAAAATAGCGAAAACACAAAATTTAAGTTTGAAAACACTTAGAAAAATTTCAGATTTTCTTTCTTTCGATCGATCGAATGTGCCCCTCGATCGATCGAAAAAATTAAACAATTCGAACTAAACCTTCTGTCTGATTCGATTGATACTCGATCACCTCTCGATCGATCGAAAATAAAATTCGATCGATCGACTAGCAATCGAAAATTAATCGATTCAAAAGGATAAGTCTCTGTTTCACTCGATCGATCGAAAATAAATTTCGATCGATCAAAAATCGTAAAACTCGAATTTCCAGAAATTCTTCTAAGGCAGTTTTCAACCGTTTTGCATGAACAAACAACCATCATACGAAAATGATTGACCGAGATTGATAACAAAACTGAAATCTATTGATGCTATAGCCTTAAAGATCAATTTAACATTCCTAAATTCATATTTAAACAACATCATAGCATCAATATCAGTTTTTATCAAATCATAGTTTCAACAACCATGCAGAAATCTATCAACTTGAAACTATAATCTCTTATTCCAAAACAAACAAAATATGTTATACAGATTCGAAATGAAGACCGCTCTGATACCAATGTAAGGAAATATACATGTTTGCATTGAATACAAAACATACGCAGCGGAAAATAAACGGATCTACTTCGTTCGCAATCGATAACATGCATTATGTAAGTTTCAGAATATAAGAACAAGAGAGTGTACCTTGATGCGCTGAAATTCAAAACCGAATGAAGAAGTACTCGGGAAGACTTTCAATCTTCACTCCAATTCCACTTGATGCCCAAGATGTGTGGTCTCTCAATCAGTCTTTGTTTCTAGAGAGAATATGAAAGAGTGTCTCTCTTCCTTATTTCATTACCATAATTATGATGAAACATACAAACCATTTTATTCTATATAAAATTCTGTATGTTTCTCTCGACATAACTGATTATCTAATTGGGCTAGCCTTTTGGGCCTTCCCAATTGGGCTTTAGTGTGTGGCTTAGAGTGGAACCAAAAGGGAACAAATAAGACACTAGCTCCAATGGGCTTTGGGCTTTTCTGTCAACTCTTGACAAGTCCAAAGTTACCATTAATTATATTTAATACCACTATATAAATATAATTGCACTCTAGTCCTCATTAATAAATTATATCCCAATACTTTATTATACATGCAGCCCCTTCATAAAATATTTGTAGTAATACAAAGTCATGAATATGGACTGTCACTTTGTAAATTACTACATCTTAATCCTTGAGTACCCGGTTTAATCCTTTTGAGTTATTCACCATATATTTATGAAATCCAATTTCATAAATATATACTTTAGTCTTATTAAAGTGGTTAGGCCTAACTCTCTGAATAACTGTACCCATTAAACTTATCTCAGGGGAATATTTTATATCTCCGTTAAGAGACTATGAATTCCATCTTGAGAATATATGTTCCATCAACACTAAATGTGGCTGCCCAACATACTGAGGTTTTGACCGTTACTTTAGATCTCACTCCTGATATATCAAAGCAACCTATATTTCATGATTAGGTCCATTATTCTCTCAGGATTAAGAGTTCATGTGAATACAAGTCGTGAGATTTCTTATTCAATTGACAGTCGTTAGGAGAATAATAAATCTCACAGCGGTCCAGTTCAATATGTCTTAACTCTTAAAACATATCAACATATTAACTAGAAGTCACCACTTCCATGATCAAGACAAATCATCGTAGTTAATATGTTATAGTCTTCGCAGATGAAATGCTCAATTTCATCACCGACTACGAACCAAAATTCTGAGTTTACAAAGAACTTGTGATTTATATCTTCTGTGACTTTTCACATAAATCACATACTATGCATCTCATGGACTATTTGATAATGTCCGAATATTCATGTTACTATTATTTTAGATAAGAATAAAACAACTTTATTAAACACAATAATAAGTCATACATCATTTCTCACATAATGTTATACATAATATCATACATAGCATCATACAATAGGATTTAAGGGCACATATCCTAACAAGGATGAGGCTAGAAAGTTGAGGATCGAAGTTGTCAAGTATATCCTTATAGATGAGGTACTATATAAAAGAGGCTTCTCTCAGCCTTACTTAAGGTGCTTAGCTCCAGATGAATCAAACTATGTGTTGAGGGAAGTACATGAAGGAGCATGCAGAAACCACTCAGGAGCAAGACCACTAGTCCATAAAGTTGTCTGTGCAGGTTACTATTGGCCAACTATTCAAGCAGATGCTAAGGTTTATGTAAGTGTGTGACCAATGTCAACGCTTTAGCAACGTCCCTAGACAACTATAAGAATATCTCACCTCGATGATGGCCCTATGGCCCTTTGTGCAATAGGGATTGGATATCTTGGGTCTCTTTCCACTTGGAACCAGGCAGATGAAGTTTTTAGTAGTAGGGATCGATTACTTCACTAAGTGGGTGGAAGTAGAGCTCTTAGCAAAGATCACACTGTAGAATGTTAAAAACTTCATTTAGAAGAGCATTGTATGTAGGTTTGGGGTACCTAGGGTACTAGTGTCAGAAAATGGACGACAATTTGACAACATACTTTCTAAGGACTTTTGCGAGTAATTTGGAATCAAGAATCATTATTTCTCATCTTCCCACCCACAAGCAAATGGACAAGCAAAAGTGGAAAACGGATCCTTACTGAAGATCATCAAGACTAGGCTTGAGAGGGCAAATGGAGTATGGCCAGATGAGCTACCAGGAGTTTTATGGGCTTACAGGACAACTATGAGGACCCCCACTGGGGAAACTCCTTTTAAGCTAGCCTATGGAAGTGAAGGATTGATACCTGCAGAAGTGCATATGGCAAACCACAGGGTGATGAAGTATCAGGACAAGGATAACAAGGAGAAACTTTGCCTCAACCTCGATCTAATAGACGAGGTAAGAATATTCAGTCCATGGACAAACGTCCAGCTAAAACAATCCAATCGCTGGACGGTTAAAGCTGGCAAAAACCCATATTGTTCATAAAATGAGCTGTACTTACAATATTTAAAAATGGTGAAAGTTTTGAACATGAGTTTATATTAACATGGACGAGCTAAGCGCCTCCATGGGTGGACAGACCACACTTAACCAATATAACATGAATGATGAAAATAAAGAAAAATAAGTCCACACAATATAACATGTTCAATAGAAAAGGATGGAAATAAATATTCATTCATAAAAGTTTAGAAAAAGGGTAGAAGACCACCGTCCAAAAACCCTTATAAAGTAAAAGCATAGAAAACAATTGTCTAAAAGCTCATCCCAAAATCATTGATGAGTGAAATGTATTTGAATAACTTTGATTGGTCCAAAATAGCGGACCTCATAAAAAAGAAGGAAAAGGAGAAAGAGAAACTAAGACGCTAAAATTTAACATTTTTATTGTGTGGGGTTATCTCCAACATTAGGTTCGTCCTGGGTAGGGTGAGTGGTGGCATCGTCCTCAATATTAACATCTTCAAAGCTCGTCTGGTGGAGAGAACTTGCAGCACAAGGTTGAGCTTGATGGAGCGAAAGTCAACTTCAGGGAAGTTTTCCATAGCGTCCATTCGAAAATCTTCAAAGCTAGTCGCGTAGTTGGTGTGCACTAGATCAGTGAACTATTTGGAAGCTTTGAACTCCACTACTGCGTCTTTTTTGGCCTTATTAAGAAGGGTACTTTGTTCATCATTCCTTTTTTGAAGGTAGTCAAGACTAGTGTCTTTCTCAACAATGTTAGCTCTAAGCTCTTCAACGAGGTTCTATAGTTCTTTGGACTCGTCCTTAGCCTTGGTTACCACCTCAGCCCAACCCTTGTAGTTATCCTTGACCTCCTAGATTCTCTTCCTAAGCAAGATCCTCGTCTTGTCCATCTCCATGGCTTGCCTGGACACAGCGATGAACTTTGACATTGCCTACACGAGTGACTAAAAATTCTGTTAATATATATATATATATATATATATATGTATTACTATGACAAGATGAGTTAAAAGTAGTTACATATCTTGAAAAGATCATGAACAACAGAATACTCAAATTCTCTCAAGGACATGTTATAGCACGCAGCCATGTCCTCGCCAGTCACAGCCTTCTCAAACCTCTCCCAAGCCAAATCCTCATTTTCGAGAAGGTTCATAGGAACCCTCTGAGAAGGCTGAGATGAGGTAGGTGCGGTGGTCTTGGATGGAGTGACTTTGGTGGGAATAGATGAGTCTACATCAAAGACTTGGTTGGACGGCTAAGACGTAGGAAGGCTATGTTAGGATTAGTGCCCTTAAATCCTATTGTAAGATGCCATGTATGATATTATTTATGAAATTATTTATTAAATGATGTATGACTTAATATTATGATTAATAAAGTTGTTTTATTATTATCTAAAATAATGGAAACATGAATATTTGGATATTATCATATAGTCCATGAGATGCATAGTATGTGATTTAGTCACAGAAGATATAGATCACATGTTCTTTATAAACTCAAAATTTTGGTTTGTAGTCGGTGATGAAATTGGGTATTTCATCTGCGAAGACTGTAACATATTAACTAAGATGACTTGTCTTGATCATGGAAGTGGAGACTTCTAGTTGATATGTTGATATGTTTTAAGAGTTAAGACATATTGAACTAGACCGCCGTGAGATCTATTATTCTCATAGCGACTGTTAAATGAATAATAAATCTCACGACCTATATTTACATGAACTCTTAATCCTGAGAGAATAATGGACCTGATCATGAAGTGTAGGTTGCTTTGATATATCAGGAGTGAGATCTAAAGTATCGATCAAAACCTCAATATGTTGGGCAGCCACATTTAATGTTGATGGAACATATATTCTCAAGATGGAATTCATAGTCTCTTAACGGAGATATAAAATATTTCCTTGAGATAAGTTTAATGGGTTCAGTTATTCGGAGAGTTAGGCCTAACCACTTTAGTAAGACTAAAGTATATATTTATGAAATTAGATTTCATAAATATATGATGAATAACTTTAAAATGATTAAACCAGGTACTCAAGGATTAAGATGTAGTAATTTACAATGTGGCAGTCTACATTCATGACTTTGTATTACTACGAATATTTTATGAAGGGGTTTCATGTGTAATAAAGTCTTGGAAAATAATTATTGATAAGGCCTAGAGTGCAATTATATTTATATAGTGGTTTAAATATAATTAATGGTAACTTTGGACTTGTCAAGAGTTGACAGAAAAGCCCAAGGCCCATTGAAGCTAGTGTCTTATTTGTTCCCTTTTGGTCCCACTCTAAGCCACATACTAAAGCCCAATTGGAAAAGCCTAAAAGGATAGCTCAATTAGATCAGTTATTAAGGAGGAAACATACAGAATTTTAAAAGGTGAGAGATTTCTTAATGAAATGGTTTTGTAAGTAAGTGTTGGACACTTTTTCATTCTCCCTAGAACAAACACATATAACTGATTGAGAGACCACACATCTTGGGCATCAAGTGGAATTGGAGTGAAGATTAAAAGTTTTCCCAAGTGCTTTTTAGCTTCGGTTTTGAAATTCACCATACCAAGGTACACTCTCTTGATTCTATATTTTAAAACTTACATAGTGCATGTTATTAATTGCGAATGAAGTAGATCCATTAATTTTCCGCTGCATATGTTTTGTATGCAATACAAACATGTATTTTTCCATCAGGCTAGGCTTGACAACCCCATGTTTTAAAGACCTATGCTTCGCCGTATTTCCTTAATGATTGGGAAGATTTCCCTTGTCTAGTGTCTTAGATAAAGTTTTCCTTTTGTCTCCAACAGAAGGATGAAGCTGGGATTGAGCCTCGGGCCTGGTTCTCTCATCCACCACTTCCTTTCCCTTATTTTCTTTCATGGTTGCCATCATTGAAAGAAAAATATTAAAGTTAAGCTAAGGAGTATAACTCAAATAATACTCAAATAAATTCTAAGTACAAAGAAAACTCGCGTTTACGAACAGTGAGCTCGTGAGCTATAGCTTCAGCAGATGGCTCAAAACCGAGTCCCCATGTTGCAAGACGTTGAAGGGTGACCAACGAATGGAAACTCATGTCAGCATATAGACAAGCTCTATGGACGCAGTTACGATAAAATTTGCTTAAAGATGGTCATCCAATAGCTATAAAAAAGAAAAAGAAAAAAAGAAGAAGGGTTAGACGATTATAAGCAAAAGATAAAAACACTAAAAAAAAAATACCTTCAGGATGAAGGTTCCCTAATTCTCCAGTATAGGGGGCAAATGGATTCCTGCCAACCTCAATAGGGTGCCCAGACCAGAAACCAGAGACGAAGAAATACTTCGTCTTCCAGTTTTTGTCAAACGTTACCAAAGACTTTATTAACCTACAATCTTTACCCTTGGATTTAAATTGATAAAGCCAAGGATTGTTTAATTTCAAGGGTTTGTAGCAAAAGAGGAACTCGTCCACAGTGAGAGGACGATCCCCTTCAAACACTTCCTTCCACAAAACTTGCATAGAGATGACCAGTCTCCATGCGTTGGGGTTAAACTAACATACTCCTAAACCTAACCTAGTGAGTAATTCTCTAGCAAAGGCATTAAGGGGTAACATAAGTCCCCCTAAAAGGTAAGCTTCATAGATGCTTATCCCAAAATGAGGGTTACAACACCACTCCCCAAAGATGGCTAACCTAGGGTTAAGGTCGTCTGGGATTTGGTACCAACTCTTAAGTGCAATAAGTCTCCTTTCATTTGTTTTGGAAGGAATTCCTATGGCACAACTGTACACTATCTCTACCTTGTCTAAAGGAGTGGACGGAGGAACACTCGTCGAGGTACCAGATCGAGACCCAAAAGTTGCCCTCGTCCTAAGGTGTTCTTGGAAAACCTTTAGAGGAACCCTAGGAGCACCAAATGTGTATTCCTCGTCCGTGGTGTTCCCCCCACTATTGCAACTACTGCTACTATTATTACTAGAACCACTATAACTAGTTGAGTCAAGGTACTCGTCTATAGCCTTATCTACACTATCACTAGACGAAGAAACCACAACCTCAGACATTTTGAAACTTGAAGGAAAACATAGGAACAAGGATGAGGAGAATACCTAGCTCTAGACGGAGGAGGACTAAGGATGTGGAAATACTTTTAGATGAGGCACTGGATAAGGAATGTCAAGGGAGAAAATTTAGGAAATGTGAAGGGTAGGAAAGGAATTCCACTATTTAAAGGTAGTGAATTTTGGCATCTAAAATGACATGACCAACCAAAGAACGACATGTGGCATGTTCATCGAAAAGGTAAATCAATGCAAACAATCACCAATGAGGTCATGACATGTGGTGTGACATCTAACAACTAACATAAAGGCATGTCCAAAAAACAACAATAAATTTTATAGTGCTCTTGACGATCCTTGGACAAGGGGGCAATTGATGGTGAACTGAAAATTGAACCAACTCCAATTCGTCCATGAGAGTTGTCTAGGTCAAGAAGATAACAACGGTTATACCTAGTAGGACGGTCATCCAAAGGCATATGGGTTGTCCATGTCTGGACGAACCTCGACACTTGGGAAAATTCCAGAAAGATCTATCTACAAAAGCTAGTGAATTGAACCACGTGTTATTATTTTGAGGCATGAGTAAGATCCTGGTTCATCACTATAACTCCCTACTAAGTACTTAACTTCCAACGACAGTTATAGAAGATAAGAATGAATATTCTAACTCCTATAGCGGTTGTGAAAGTTAACCTTGAACTTTCTGACTTCCTCAAATATAGGAGAAGTTACAAGACAAGTAACCGCTTCAAGAGCACATTATATAAACACTCATTCATATCAAATGAAGGCAAGTTTTTACACAACTCCTAAAAGGTTGGAACTCTAGAATTTAAGAGAGAAACTAACTTAAGCATCGGAGAGTTCTTGGCCGATCCACCCCGGTCACCTTTGATTGTGTGTTTTTCTTTTCAGGCCTTCCAAGCAATTACTAGTCCATTGAAGCCCGAAGCATTCCTCCTACTAATTTTCTTTGCATCATCACTTACTTTTCACAAAAAAAAAAAAAAAATCTAATCATATATACATATAGTTTGGTAGGTTATAAATATTTAGTGTTTAATAATTTTAAGATTAATTGTGTATTTATTATTATTTTTTAATCAATTTTAACAATTCCCTTTTTTGAAAGAGATACAAAAAAAGAAAAAATGACTTTCTATATATATATATATATATATATATATATATATATATAGAAAATGAATATGAAAATATGGAATAGAAAAATATAATTCTCATTTATAATAGGCTATTATTTTTTCTCCATAAAAATTTTTAGGGAAAAATAGATAAATAATAATGAATAATGGAAAGTCTTTTTTTATTCATGAGACTAGCTATTATGCTACCACATTGGATTGGGTGAGTTTATTATTATTATTATTATTATTATTATTATTATTATTATGCAACTTGCCTGTTACAAATACATTTTTTCAATTACCAAAACATACATGACCTCTTCCTCTTTCCCAACCTTTCCCCACCCTTAACACCTTTGTATCATAAAAACTTTTTTTCTTCCACTACATATTTTCATATTTATATATGTGCTCTTTTTACCTCTCTTATAACCAACAAGCTTGGTATTTGTGATGGAAAAAGTGCATGTTTGTTTTATATCCCTACTATCAAAAGTACCTCTCTCTCTCTCTCTCTCTCTCTCTCTCTCTCTCTCTCTCTCTCTCTCTCTCTCTCTCTCTCTCTCTCTCTCTCTCTCTCTCTCATTTGATTTCTCTAAAATCTTGATCTACGAATTTTTTTTTTAATGCTATGTGTTTCATAGATTGCTTTCTTTCTTTTGTATATGGAAACTAAGGTTGAATGATCATTTTGTAGCTAAAGATTGATTATTATTTTTACATACACAAAAAATTGTTACTTTTTTGAGTTTAATGTTAATTTTGATTATTATACTTCGAATTAATCTTTTTGGAGGAGGTGCAAGTGTGCATCCAACTTGATATGCATGCTATGGAGAGCAAGAGCCGCAATTTTTTGAGTTCTTCATGCTTAATGATTGACCCACCACTAAGCATAATGACTTGAAGTTCACATGTGAGAAATAAAAAATGATTTGGACGTTAAGAAAATTTTTTTCTCTCTTTAAATTTATTTGTTTTTTGATTCAATTTGCATTTGGATTTATATGTTGTGCGTGTGATGATAATTTGGGAGATTTTGCTACTTGTAGGCACAATAATTGATCATTTGAGGAATACTATGTCTTTGGCCTAGCTCTTTCTTTCTTCCATGATTCCAATCTTATATTGATACAAGGTGTTTCTATTATCATGGACGTACTAGAAAATGAGAGGAAAAGAAGGGTAATTATATTTTGTCTCTTATTCTTTTGATTCCATTAGCGAATCTCATGAATCAAAAGAGGGGTAATTATAGACACCGCATTTTGTACTTCTTACAACTTGGGCTCCCGTTCCCCAATAATGCTTGAACTTTAAGGCCCAAGGCCAGTTTAGAGCTCAATCAGATATTAAATTGACTTGAAGTATGTTAAAATGGAAAATATAACATTTTAAATGAGAAAAAAAAAATCTATTTTTGGAAATAAAATGAAAAAGTGGCCCTTGGCTTGCATACCTGAGTCGCGACCTGCGTACGCAAGCCCATGCATGCGTACGCAGCTAGGGTTTCAGAAGCATAGTAAAGGCAAGTTTTCTACAATAATGGCTGAGGTTTGAAATGAATTCCACATTATTCGAGAGCCGTTCCAAACCCCATTTTTTCTACTATAAAAAGCCTTACATGGTACATTTTCAAAACACATAAATATCCCATGAGGAAAAACCTAAGATTCACTAGAAAATAGTGAATCAAAAGGGAGTTTTTCACAAAACACCCTCAAGTCAATTTTATTTGATTGGGACCTTCTCTGGCCCTAATAGTTCAACATTGCTAATCACTCTTTTATTGGTTTGTGAATAGATTTGACTGAGGGGAATGGTCAAAATCAAGCTTGGAAAGCTTTTGTTTAAGGTATTGAGTCTAACCTTTCTTTTTCTTTTTCTGTTTTTCTTTTGTGTTCTAATATCTTTTTTTTTTTTTTTTTTTTTTTTGCTTAGTTTATATTTGTACATGTTTGCTTAGACTAGCCCTTTTAGTTCTTTTCACATTTTGTGTACGTGAGGTTGCTAGTTTGTTGTTTTAAAGTTCTGCTCCATTTTTGTGTTTTTAGGTTTTTTAGGTAAGGATCTGCGTATGCATGATCTAGTCTACGCAAGTAGGCTTAATTCTGCGTACGCAAACCTGTTCTAGTGTGCATGATGCCAATACCCCAAAACCCTAATGTTTGTTTGTTTTGTTTCTATATTCACATGTTTGTTTTGTGTAGCCTCTTTTTTATATGTTTTAAGCCCCATGATTTCTTGTTCACCTTTTAACATGCTTGTTTGTCTTTAACACGCTTAAATTAGGGTTTTATGTTTGTTTCTTGCCGTGATGCCATGAACATGCATTCACATGCCCATTCATGATGCCATAGGTGTTGTGTTGCTAAGAGGTAAGTAGAAGGTAAGTCATGCATTAGCAATGTCCATGCATAGATCCATGATTAGGGTTTCTAGTTTGTTGACACTCAGCTTATGAGATGTATTAGATGTATGATAGATAAATGCTAGGGTTTCTTTGGTATGTTTGGCTCTTTTGCTTTAGGATGATAAGTATGTTGTTTTGGGGATAAAGATGCCATATTTTATGCTTAGATATATGCTAGTATGTGTGTGTGTGTGCGTATAGATGCAAGTATTGAAAATGCTTTTAATAAGGTTAAGACATAAGACACAATGATAGGAGGCCAACCTTAGGGTTGGGCAATCTTGGGTGCCTAACACCTTCCTAAGAGCGTACCTAAACTCCAAACCCATACTCTGGTAGTAAGATCAAAAGTCATTCCTTGAAAGGACGCTATATTCATGGTTCCTAGACCATATAACTAGGTGGCGACTCCTAAGACCCCTTGTTTCCACATGTGCATAGGCAAGATTATGTGCACGTGGAATCCACCCTAGAAACCCTAGCAACACAGAAAACAGAGTAAGGCTTCAAAACAATAAATTTTACATCCTAACATGCTTTAAAACATAACAACTACATAAAACTAAACTACATAAACACATATAAACATAAAACAACAAAAAACTACAGCAAATAGAAGATTAAAGCATAAAAAAAAAAAAAGAAAAGAAAAAGAAAGTTTAGACTAATACCTCAAACACAAAGCTTTCCATGCTTGATTTTTGACCGTTCTCCTCAGTCAAATCTCTTCACAATCAATAAGAAACGTGATTAGTAATCTTAAACTTAAAGATCAAGGCCAAAAAAGGCCATAATCAAAAGAAAATTGACTTGAGGATGTTTTGTGAAAAACTCCCTCTTTGATTCACTATTTCTAGGAAATCTTAGTGTTTTCCTTTAGGATTTTTGTGTGTTTTGAAAAGGTACCATGTATGGCTATTTCTATTGTGAAAATGGAGATTTGGAATGGCTCTTAGACAATGTGGGATTCGTTCCAAACCTCAACATTAATGCCGAAAACTAGCCTTTTTATGTTTCCGGAACCCTACATTCGTGCCCATGATCAGGCCTGCGTGTGCGTGCATCATGGCTACGTGTAGGCTGAATCTTGCGTGCACATGCTGAGGGCTTACTTAGCTTTACTTTTTCAAAAATAGATTTATTTTCTCATTAAAAGTTATATTTTCATTTTAACATTTCTCAAGTCAATTTAACATCTTATTGGGCCCTGAACCAACCTTGGGTCTTAGAATTTCAGCATCATTGGAGAATGGGGGCCTGAGTTGTAAGGTGTACAAAATGCAGTGTCTACAGGGCATGACTTGCTTGGCTTATGAATCTTAGACATAGGTGTGAGCAATGGTGGCTGCATGATTCCGTGGAGTCTAGACCCGGGAGGCAGCAAGGCAAGCGGTTGTGATGGAGGGTTGATCTGTGTTGTGCACGTGGAAAATTTCTTTACTATGTAGAGATATTTTGTTGAATTCCAAGAATGAAGTTTGGCTCTGATATCATGTTAAATATATTAGCAACGCGATGTGTTATACCATGTTGTATATGCTAGAGTGGGCGTGGAAGGAGAAGCATAGAATAGGAATACCAAGAACACGAGGGTTACGTGGTTCAACCTTGTCGGCCTACATCCACGGAGGAATCCCTTAAGGGCTACATTTTTATCATGTAAGAGTGTAGTACAATAACCTGTGTTATAATGAACCTTAACATGAGTATATATAGGTGACTAAACCCTAGGCTACTAATACAAAGTAGGAGTGGGCTTATGCCTATTATATTGGGCTAATATGTTTAATATATCTCCAACACTCTCAATTGGAAGGGAAAAGTTTTGAGTTTAGGTTCTACGATTAAAAGGCTCCATTTAGAGGAACATGACAGTCTGCAGTTCTTGATTGGGGATTGGGGATTTGCACCCGGATGAGGGAGGAAGTCAAGCAGCCCAATTATCATGGGAGAAGAATTACAGAATTCGTACGGTGTGTTCTAGGTTTTTTTCTCCCCTTAAAAAAATTAAGATATTCTCTCATTTTTGATTTGTGCCTAAAATATTGTTTTTAAGTGATTTGAATGAGTTCTTGATGCCGATTTAATATGCACTATTTTAGTTTTAGCCAATTGCGTGTCTGTTTTAGTTTTCATGTTAAACAACAATAAAGGTTTCCTTCAAATGACCACCATGTGTTTTATAAATTAAAAAAAAAAAAATGACGACCATGTAAGTTAGATTGTAATCTGTTCCACAAAAGTAAAAACGCTTTGACTGGCCATATTTATGTCAGGTTAGTCACCCTGTTTGTTGTACCACATGATTGAAAGTATTGCTGCACTTCTTCAGATACGCATGCATAACTAACCTGAAAAACAACATTCAACCCATAGTTTTGTAGGAAAGACTGAGTGGGATAGAACACTAAATACTACAAACAGACCCTAATTCAAAGTCCATCTATTTGCTTTTTCAAATCAGCTCTTTACACTCGTGTGTAGTCAACATCATCAATTTTACTTCCATAAAACTCTAATATCATAAATTAAATCAGTTGCAGAATACATCAAGTATAGACACATACAAATGTTGGTTTTTGTCGCACGCATGAGTCATCAATTTCCATCAATTTACTCCACATAATCAGTATTTGTATGGCTCACCTGCATACTATTTTGTAAATTGGTAGAGATGCTAGCAGAGTTGGAAAAGAGGAATGCTCAAAGGCAAGCAAATATGTAAACTACAGAACTTAAACTTTAGAAAATAGGTGCACTTTAGGGACTGGATTAAAGTCTCTATAATACATTCTAGCAGCAGCAATTTAATTGACTAACGTTGACGTGTTTGTTTAGCTAGAATTTATTGGTCTTGGCCAATTTTAATAAGACTTGATAAGTGAAACTTCTATATCAGCTTGCATATAACATAATCTTCTCAAAAAAAAAAAAAAAAAAGGAAAAAAGAAAAAGAAAAGAAGCTTGCATGGTAGATTTGTTGCCTTCTCTAGCTATTTCTGTAGTTTGAATGGTAGCTTAATTTGATGCAAATCGTCCCTTTTAAATATTCAACAAAATAAGAAAAATAAACCTAAGATTTCTTTAAATCTCATTTTCAATAGTTTTTAATGCGTTCAATTTAGCATTTTGTTATTTTGTTAAAAGTGAACAAAATTATAATCATATATATATATATATATATATATTATGTAGAAGTACAATTAGAATTCAAATCAAACCTAAATTAATTTTTAATTGTAGTCCTATAAAAAAAAATTGTAGTCTAAAACAATATTATGAAAATTGTTTAATAACCTAAGCTTAAGATCAATAGTATCATTACAATTGGTCATTCCCGTGCATAAGCACGGGTTACATTCTAGTTTATTATAATGAATGTACCTTTAATTTAAGATTAAGTGTATTGACATGTGTTATAAATGGACAAATTGTTGCTTGCCATGTGTCACTATTTGTTCTCATCATTGCAAATTGATAAAAAAATTGTGCCACCTATCATCGTTGTGTGCATTCACAAGTTGTGGGATCTGTTTCTCAAAAAATAAAAAGTTGTGGAGTCCAACTTTTATAATATATATTATAGATAGATAGATGTTTTATAGATGGACAAATTGTTGTTTGCCATGCGGCACTATTTGTCCTCATCATTCTAAATAGATAAAAATTGTGACAATTGTCTTCGTTGTGTGCACCTACAAGTTGTGGAATCCAACTTTTATAATATATTATAGATTCTAAATAGATAAAAGGCAAAAATACAAAACTCACATTCTAAGTTTCATCATTATTTATTTTAGTCCTTTAAGTTTGAGTTTTGTCATTTCAGTCTTCTAAGTTTCATTCTTTCTCAATTAAGTCCTCCGTTAATGTGCAGTTAGTTTCTGTCGTTAACTTATATATTTTTTATTTAATGTTTTATTTTTATTTATTTCTTAATTTTTAGAAAAATGTCAATTTAAAAAAAAAAACCGATTATAGGAATGTTCTTAGAAACCAAGAATGAGAAAGAAGGGAAAGAGAGAGAGTGAGAGATTGACAAGGGGAAAGAGCGATCGAGTGTTAGGATTAGTGCCCTTAAATCCTATTGTATGATGTTATGTATATTATTATGTATGACATTATGTATAACAATGTTGCAATTAATAAAGTTGTTTTATTATTATCTAAAATAATGGTAACATGAATATTCAGACATTATCATATAGTCCATGAGATGCATAGTATGTGATTTATGTGAAAAGTTACAGAAGATATAAATCACAAGTTCTTTGTAAACTCAGAATTTTAGTTCGTAGTCAGTGATGAAATTGGGCGTTTCATCTGCGAAGACTATAACATGTCAACTAAGATGATTTGTCTTGATCATGAAAGTTGAGACTTTTAGTTGATGTGTTGATATGTTTTAAGAGTTAAGATATATTGAACTGGACCGCTGTGAGATTTATTATTCTCCTAACAACTACCAAATGAATAATAAATCTCACGATTTCTGTTTACATGAACTTTTAATCATGAGAGGATAATGGACCTAATCATAAAGTGTAGGTTGCTTTGATATGCCAGGAGTAAGATCTAAAGAAGCAATCAAAACCTTAGTATGTTGGGCAGCCACATTTAGTGTCGATGGAACATATATTCTCAAGATGGAATTCATAGTCTCTTAACGGAGATATAAAATATTCCCTTGAGATAAGTTTAATGGGTTCGGTTACTCAGAGAGTTAGGTCTATCCACTTTAGTAAGAAATTACTAAAGTATATATTTATGAAATTGGATTTCATAAAGATGTGATGAATAACTTAAAATGATTAGACCAGGTATTTAAGGATTAAGATGTAATAATTCACAAAGTGGCAGTCTACATTAATGACTTTGTTTTACTACGAATATTTTATGAAAGGGTTGCATGTACAATAAAGTCTTGGTATATAATTTATATATAAGACCTAAAGTGCAATTATATTTTTATAGTGGTATTAAATATCATTAATGGTAATTTTGGACTTGTCAAGAGTTGACAGAAAAGCCCAAGGCTCACTAAGCTAAAGTCTTATTTGTTCCCTTTTGGTCTCATTCCAAGTCACATACTAAAGCCCAATTGGAAAGGCTCAAAAGACTAGTCCAGTTAGATAATCAGTTATAAGGAGAGAAATATATAGAATTTTTGTAAGAACATGAAATGGTTTGTATGTGAGTGTTTGACACTCTCTCATTTTCCCTTGAACAAATTCATAGAAACTCATTGAGAGACTACACTTCTTGGGCGTTAGTGGAATTGGAGTGAAGATTAAAAGTGTTCTCTAGAACTTCTGATCTTTGTTTTGAAATTCACCACACCGAGGTACACTTTCTTATTCTTGAACAAATTCATAGAAACTCATTGAGAGACTACACTTCTTGGGTGTTAGTGGAATTGGAGTGAAGATTAAAAGTGTTCTCTAGAACTTCTGATCTTTGTTTTGAAATTCACCACACCGAGGTACACTTTCTTATTCTTGAATTCTAAAATTTACATAGTACATGTTATCAATTGCAAATGAAATAGATCCGTTAATTTTTCGCTGCATATGCTTTGTATGTGATACAAACATGCATTTTTCAACAATTGGTATCAGAGCGGTCTTCAATTTCGAATCTAAATAACATGTTTTGTGAGTTTTGGAATTATAGATAATAGTTTCATGTTGTTAGAAGATTTTGCATTTAATTTTCTGCGTGGTTTGTTAGAACATATGTGATTCACTTGTTAGGAACATATATCATTATTTTATGTAATTGGCTAATCTTTTGACAAAACACACTTTACTTGTATTTGGGTCGATCTAGGATGTGTTTAATATGTCAAGAAACTTTGTTTCAAGATCAAGTGTTGAAGCCACGCAAGTCTGTCTAAGATTCAAGTCTGAAAAGTGCCTGTCATTAAAGCTCGATAGCTGGCCATCTATCGAGCTTGAAGAACTATCCCAGCCCCGTGGCTCGATCACAGCTCAATAGATAGGGCACTTGTCGAGATTTATGAAAAACAGAATTTCAGTTCTGTTTTGACTCCAATCCGTGATTGCATGTTTGGGCTTTCTTTTCTCACAATCTTAAACATATATAAGGATTATTTTAAGGACCGTTAAAGGTAGCTCGTGCGTGTAGCAAAGTTTGTTCTTGCAAATTGTGACAAGAGACTGAATTTGCCCTAGTTCATCGCTCTTGTGAAGAAGTTGCTGTGTTTATACAACGTAGGGTTTTATGACCAAGCATCTTCTCGATCTTTATCGTGTGATGAACTGAAGAACTTTGCAGCCAACATCCTTCTCTAGTTGGTGATCGAAGTCGCGTACTGGGATTCGCGCAATTGGTTAGTCACGTACTGGGAGCTGTGCATTGAAAATGAGAGATTATCACTATAGAACAAGTCCAATTGAGTATTGGGGTAAGGGTTCAACTGTAGGTTGGTATAAGGTATTGGGATTCCTTTACTTGTAACCACTTGTTGTGATAATAGTAGATTCTTGGGAGTGGTGACCTTAAAATCACCTGATGAGGCTTTTTGCTGTGTAGGTTTTCTCCATTCGTAAACAAATCACCATGTCAATTTATTTTTTGCTGCATAACTCCAGTTTAATTGGTGATTTTTTTGTGCTACCACATGTTTGCATATTAATTTGATTAATTAATAAACTTGGCTAATTAATTAATTAATTTATCACAAGGGGTCAATACATTTTTGGCCTATCAAGTGGTATTAGAGCAGGCACACTCTGGTTAGAATTAATCTTTGTTGTGTTGATCGACCCCTATTTATCATGGATAGAGGACAGTCTCTTATCATACCTCTTTTATTTGATGGCACTAACTATGCATACTAGAAAGTATGCATGAGAGCTTTCTTGCAGTCTCTATATGAAAAGGTGTGGCAAGCTGTAGAGATTGGCTGGACCAAGTCAAAGGATGCGCCGGCCGATTGGGATGATGCTAAGATCAAGGCGGCAAACTTCAATAGCAGAGTATTGAATGCCTTATTCAGTGCAGTCACCAATGAGGAGTTCAAGAAGATATCCTCCACTGAAACTACCAAGGAAGCATGAACCGTTCTTCAGACAACTTATGAGGGAACTAAGGCTATCAAGGACTCGAAGCTTCAAAGGCTCACTACTAGCTTCGAAGAGATCAAGATTGAGGAGGATGAGTCATTTGATGAGTTCTATGCCAAACTCAAGGACATAGTGAACTCAGCTTTTAATCTTGGGGAAACCATTCTTGAACCCAAGATTGTGAGAAAGGTGCTTAGATATCTACCCGAGAGATTCCATGCCAAGATCACTGCAATTGAGGAATCAAAGGATATTGACAAAATCCCTTTGATAGAGCTAGTTGGAAATCTGCAGACCTATGAGTTGGGTTTGTCTAGGATTGGGAAGTCAAGCAAGAGCAAGAGCATGGCACTGAAGGCCAAGAGCAGTGATACTGATGAGTTTTCAGATGATGAGGATTCTAAGATGAAGTCCTACATTACAAGGCAATTCAAGAAGTTCATGAAGAATGCTAATGCAAAGGGCTTCGATAAGGACCGTAGACAGTTAAGTTCTTCTCAGTCTAAGAGTCAAAACGAAGGAAAAAAGGATTCAAGGGATGGCAGTTAGTACACTGTTCCCTCAGGACCAAAGTGCTTTAGGTGTCAAGGCTTCGAACATATGAAACAAGAGTGCCCCACATATCTCAAGACCATTGGGAAGAGCAAGGCACTTGCTGCTACATTGAGTGACACCGAGCCTGAGGATGATGGAATCCTAAATACCTTCACTGCCACAATCAATCCTACTGAAGGGATTATTGAAGATGTGGATGAAGAAGAAGAATTGGTGGAGTCTAAGTTTGAGAAAATGGATGAACAAGATGACATCCACACAGCCTATGCAAAGTTATACAAGGTTTTAGAAAAGCATGAGAGGCTGTATAGGTTGACGACCAAAAAGCTTAGTGATGTGGAGCTTGAGCGTGAAAAGTTTTCCATAATGTTTGATGAATCCAATCAGACTATTGGAGCACTGAGGTTTGAGAATAACTTCTTGGCTAAGAAAATCAAGAAGCTTGAGGCAGAGCTGTTCCAAGTCAGAGCTCAACTAGAAAGGACTTCTCGGAGAACTTTTCTCGACGAGGTGTTCATTCGGAACGCCAAGTCATTTTGTCGGACTTCTTCGACATTGACTTACCCACTGTCATTCACAGTTGGGGTTGGTTGATTCAGGAGTTCTTCTCAAACATGCATGGACTTGATTATTTAGTACCTCTCTTTCATACTCGAGTTCGAGGTACGCACTTAGTGGTCACACTGGAGTTGGTATCCGATGTGCTCCATGTCCTAAAGGTAGAGCATTCTGACTACCTCGGATGTGAGTGTCTGAGGACTGTGTCCGAAGACGAGATGGTTTTTGCTCTTTGCTAGCACCCTTCTGATTGGGGTGATCATTAGTTTACACCATGTTCGACCTTTGCTAAAGGTCCTAGATTCATGAACATGTTGATGACTTTTGTTTTGCATCCTCTTTCTCACTATAACTCTATCACAGAGCCTCGTGCTAGATTTTTGCTTTCTTTGTTAGAGCATCTTACTATAGATTTTCCTTCACATTTTATTCTTTCTATTATAGATGTGTATAGGGATACGACTACCCGTGATAAGCTTATCTTCCCTTCAGCTATCACGCAGATTTTATGCCATTTTTCTGTTCCTTTCCCCTTTTCCAACCACTTCTTTGTTATGTGTACCATTGACTACGCTACCATTAAACGGAGCGAGGCACAGTTTCGTTCAAGGCGGTCTAGTCCTGTAGCTCCTCCCACTCCTTTAGTTCCATCCACCCCCGCTCCCTCTATTTCAGCGGGAGGTGTGACTCTTGACGCGATCATGGCACAGCTTCAGCACATGGATGCTCGCCTTGACACTATCGTTGATGAGTTGTGTCTGGTGAACACCGTGTCAGCCATATTGCTAAATGGCAGGCCCGCCTTGGTGGCTTTGTAGAGTTTCCCTCTCCTCCGCCTGAGGCATCCAAGGATGATGACTCCGACAACAATGATGATGGTGATGATGGAGATGCTAGCTATTCTAGCTCTGATGAGATGTCTACTTGACACTCTTACCCTTTGTCACTCGTGACAAAAAGGGGGAGTAGTTTCAGTTGTGAGAGTAGTCATACTTAGAGGGAGAGTTAGTATAGGAGACTTTTGTTAGGGGGAGTATGCACATTGAGGGATGTAGTAAGGATTTCATGTATCTTTTCTTTTCTTTCTAGTTTAGATACATTGTTCATGTACCTTAGATCTTGTGATCATATTGTGATAGAAAACCTTGTACTTGTTTATATATATGCATTTGCGGTTGTTATTACAGTTCTTTCACCTATCTCTCCATGTGTTGTTTCTTTTCTCTCTTTATACACATGTTTCTTATAATTGTATGCAATCTATTATTTCATGTTTCACATAAAGATGGCTTGATGAGTTTTATTTAAAGTGTTTCAGAAATATAGGTTGTCAAAGTCTACTTGCCATGAACTCTCTTCTTGCAAAGTTTTTCAAGAGTTTGTGTTGTATTCAACAAGTGAATATGAGTTGAGTGATTTATGACTTTTCTTATATATTCATTTGTTTGTTGTGGTTTTGTCACGGATTGCCAAAGGGGGAGATTGTTAGGACATATGTGATTGACTTGTTAAGAACATACGTTATTATTTTATATAATTGGCTAATCCTTTGACAAAACGCACTTTACTTATATTTGAGTAGATCTAGGATGTGTTTAATACGTCAAGAAACTTTGTTTCATGATCAAGTGTTGAAGCCATGCTAGTTTGTCCATGATTCAAGTCTGAAAAGTGCCTGTCATTAAAGTTCAACAGCTAGCCATCTATCAAGCCTGAAGAACTGTCCTAGCCTCGTGGCTTAACAGCAGCTCAACAGATAGGGCATCTGTCGAGGTTTTTGAAAAACAAAATTTCAGTTCTATTTTGACTCCAGATAGGGCATGTGTTTAATACGTCAAGAAACTTTGTTTCATGATCAAGTGTTGAAGCCATGCTAGTTTGTCCAAGATTCAAGTCTGAAAAGTGCCTGTCATTAAAGTTCAACAGCTAGCCATCTATCAAGCCTGAAGAACTGTCCTAGCCTCGTGGCTTAACAGCAGCTCAACAGATAGGGCATCTGTCGAGGTTTTTGAAAAACAAAATTTCAGTTCTATTTTGACTCCAATCCGTGATTGTATGTTTGGGCTTTCTTTTCTCACAACCCTAAACATATATAAGGATTGTTTTAAGGGCCGTCAAAGGTAGCTCGTGCATGTGGCTAAGTTTGTTTATGCATATTGTGATTAGAGACTGAATTTACCCTAGTTCATCTTTCTTGTGAAGAAGTTGCTGTTTTTTTGTGACCAATCATCTTCTCAATCTTCATCGTGTGATGAATTGAAGAACTTTGCAGCCAACATCCTTCTCTAGTTGGTAATTGAAGTCGCATACTAGGATCTGCGCAATTGGTTAGTCACGTATTGGGAGCCGTGCATTGAAAATGAGATATTGTCACTACAGAACAAGTCCAATTGAGTATTGGGGTAAGGGTTCAATTGTAGGTTGGTATAAAGTACTGGGATTCCTTTACTTGTAACCGCTTGTTGTGATAATAGTGGATTCTCAGGAATGGTGACCTTAAAATCACCTAGTGGGGTTTTTTGTCGTGTAGGTTTTCCCTATTCGTAAACAAATCGCCGTGTCAATTTATTTTCCACTACATAACTCTAGTTTATTTGGTGATTTGTTTGTGCTACCATGCATTTGCATGTTAATTTGATTAATTAATAAACTTGGCTAATTAATCACTTAATTTATCACAAGGGGTCAATACATTTTTGGCCTATCATGGTTGTTGAAACAATGATTTGATGAAAACTGATATTGATGTTATAATGTTTAAATTTGAATTTAAGTATGCTAAATTGATCTTTAAGGCTATAGCATCAATGGAATTTAGTTTTGATATCAATTCTATCTATTATGTTCATATGGTAGTTGTTTGTTTATAAAAAACCGTTGACTACATCTTTTCTTTAAAAACTGAAAATATGTGTTTTTCGTGGGTTACCTTCTTGCAAAGTTACTCGCGAAAAATGCCTCAGAAGTACAAAATTTTTCATGGGTAAGCATTACTTGCGAAACAGTCACGAGATAGTCGCGAAAGTTTTTTTTTTTTTTTTTTCTGAATTTTGTGTTTTCACTAATTTCCCTTGATTCATTTTTGCAAGAAGAGCTTGGTTGCAAGATTCTCGCGAAAATGCCTCTGAAGGGAATTTTGAATTTTTTCTAAGTGTTTTCAATTGTATAAAATACAAGGCTGTGTGTGATTAGATTACACATGTTTACAAAATAAAAACCTTTAATTTAAAACATTTAGTGGGAGAGAGATACAAGGGTTGGATATCACGGCCTCCATTGTCTGTTTATAGTAGTATATGTCTTGTTCCTTTCGGAGGGTGTTTAATTTAAGGTATTACAGATTAAACTTCTTAATGATGGATGATATATGTTTTTACATTAAGAACGACCACACTATCGTGGAGTTACTTAATGATTCACATAGAGTTCAGGCAATGGTGTACACTAGACTAAGTTTAATGTTAACCTCCCTTCGGAGCTATGTCATTATTACTTAGAGGCTAAAGGAACTACGACAAGTTATTAGTGTTTGATAAGAGTTATCATGATAGAACTAATAATGAGAATAATTCTCAGTCAGTCATAGTGTTTATAATTTACTTTCTTCCAAGGAATTTTAAACATGGGATTGGGTTGTCGTTGCATATATTGTTTTATGGTTTTATTAAGGTTCCATATTATATGCTTATATGTTAAATTGATAATGTCTAGTTTACTTATTATATTCATGTTTATTATTTTCATATTTGAACATGGCATCATTTAGCCCACTTGTTACTATTCCTAATCAAAACAAACTGATTGGATCCAATTATGTTGACTGGAAAAGAAATTTGGACATTGTTCTTACAGCTGAAGAGCGTAAATATGTGCTTACTCAACCTTGTCCTAGCTTTCCTTCATTAGATGCTATTCCTGAGGAAAAATAGCAATATGATCATTGGTAGAAATCTAATGAGATGGCCAAGTGCTGCATCCTAGCATCTATCTAAAATGTTCTACAGCATCAAATGCAGGATGTAGAACTAGCTTCGAACATAATGCTAAGTTTGAAAGAGATGTTTGGTGAGCAAGGCCGTTCTGCAAGGCAAGAAACCGTGAGGCAAATTTATAATGCCAAAATGGCTTAAGGTACTTCAGTGAGGGAGAATTGTCTTAAGATGATCTCCAATCTAAATACACTAGAAGTTTTAGGTGCCGATATTAATGGAGAATCCCAAGTGGATATGATACTCCAATCACTACCAGAATCATTCAAGGAATTCAGACTCAATTATAATATGAACAAAAAGATTTATTCATTGTCTGAATTAATGAATAAGTTGGTAGCAACGAAAGGCATTCTTGGTACATCTAGTGTTGATGCCAATATTGCTGAAGCTTCTACTTCTCAACCTAAGTTGAAAGGCAAGGGTAAGGAAAAGAAGAAGAAGGACTTTACCAAGAAAGATGGTAAACAAATTACCTTAGGGGTTGCCGACAAAGGAAAAAAGATCAAAGGAAAGTGTTTCCATTGTGGTGAGAAAGGACATTGGAAGAGGAATTGTCCAAAATTCAGAGCTGCCAATAACAAGGGTATGAAAAGTTCATTCCTCCTTGAAATATGTTCAGTACAAAATCTCACGGATTCCTGGTGTGTGGATTCAGGATGTACTAATCATATCTGAAATTCTTTGCAGGGGTTCTAGGAGACTAGAAAGCTTAATGAAGGGGAATTGTTTTTTACTTTAGCTAATGGGAGCAAGATTTTGGTTGTAGCTGTTGGAGTTGTTAATTTGTGTTTTGAGTCCAGGGTTTTAGTATTGGAAGACTGTTTATATGTACCTAATGTTCGTAGGAATTTAATTTCTGCAACTTATTTAGGTAAACATGGATATTGTGTTATCCTTAAAGACAATGTTGTAATAAAGAAGGATAAAATGTTTATTTGTTCTAGAAATATTGTGGATGACCTTTATATATTAACTCCTGATAAGCATGAATTATAGAATTTTGAATTAGATAATGACTCTTATGTAAAATCATTAAAGAGAAAGTTTCCTGCTAGTAATGATGCATATTTTTGGCACTTGCGTTTGGGTCATATTAATCAAAACAGAATTCAAAGACTGATCAAAGATGGACTCTTAGAGCCTTTGGACTTTGATGAATTTCTAGTTTGTGAATCTTGTTTGGATGGCAAAATGACCAAATGACCTTTTAATGCAAAAGATAGAGGAGCCTAAGAGTTGCTTGAATTAGTTCATACGGATGTATGTGGTCCTATGTCAACCCAAGCAAGAGGAGGTTATGAGTACTTCATCACTTTTATTGATGATTATTCAAAATATGGTTATGTGTACCTAATGAAACAGAAGTCCGAAGCCGTTGATAAGTTCAAAGGGTCTAAGGCTGAAGTTGAGAATCAATTGGGTAAACGCATAAAGGCCATTCGATCTGATCGTGGTGGCGAATACTTTCTTGGGGATTTCAAGGATTACTTAACTGAAAATGGGATTGTATCCCAATTGACTGCACCTGGAACTCCCCAACTAAATGGTGTAGCAGAAAGAAGGAATAGGACTCTTTTAGAAATAGTTAGGTCTATGATGAGTTACTCAACTTTACCGATTTCTTTTTGGGGTTATGCCTTAAATACAGCAATATATCTTTTAAATTTAGTTCCATCAAAATCTGTTCCCAAAACACCCATGGAATTGTGGAGTGGGCGTAAACCTAGTATGAAATATCTCCACATTTGGGGTTGTCCAGCATATGTGTTAAAAGCGAAGCCTGATAAATTGGAACAAGAATCGGAAGTGTGTTTTCTTGTGGGTTATCCAAAAGAAACTAGGGGTTCTTTATTCTATAGTCTTAAAGATAATAAAGTTTTTGCTAGTACAAATTCTAAATTCTTGAAAAATGACTATATGAATAATTTCACTCTTAGAAGTAGAGTTGTTTTTGCTGAAATGAGTGAACCTGTAAATGAATAACCAATGGATGAAAATAGGGATGATGTGGCTATATTAGATACACCACAAGACACTACTCATAAGATGTCTAGTACACAGGTGCCTTGTTGTTGTGGGAGGATTGTTAGGCCGCCTATAAGATTTATAGGTCTGGGAGAAACTTATGAAGCTATCTCTGAAGAGGCTAAAACTAATCCGTAAACTTATGAAGAAGCAATGAATGATATAGACGCATATCATTGGGTCAAAACTATGAAATCTAAATTAGATTCCATGTATTCTAATCAAGTTTGGGAACTTGTAAAGGCGCCTAATGGCATTAAACCTGTTGGTTGCAAATGGGTTTACAAGAGGAAGAGAGGAATAGATGGAAATGTTGAAACCTTTAAAGCAAGGTTAGTGGTGCAAGGGTATATACAAAAAGAAGGTATTGATTATGAAGAAACCTTTTCACCAGTAGCAATGCTTAAAGCTATCAGAATTCTTTTATCCATTGCTGCTCGTTATGACTATGAGATTTGGCAAATGGATGTCCAGACTGCTTTTCTAAATGACAATATTGAAGAAGAAATCAATATGATGCAACTAGAAGGTTTCATAGCAAAGAACCAAGAGCATATGGTATGCAAGTTAAAAAGGTCCATCTATGGACTTAAGCAAGCATCTAGGTCATGTAACATCAGATTTGATCAAGCAATCAAGTCATTTGGTTTTGAACAAAATCTTGATGAACCATGTGTATACAAAAGACATCAAGATAAAGTAGTAAAGTTTCTAGTGCTTTATGTTGATGATATTCTACTCATTGGAAATGATGTACGGGTAATGTCATCGGTAAAGGTTTGATTGTCAAGCTAATTTGATATGAAGGACTTAGGTGAGGCTAACTTTATTCTAGGGATCAAGCTTTGGCGAGATTACAAGAATAAGATGTTAGGCTTATCACAAGCTAGATATATATATATATATATATATATATATATATATAAGGTTCTAGAATGGTTTAGCATGCAAAACTCCAAGAAATGATTACTTCCTTTCAAACATGGAGTTCCTCTGTCTGATGACCAAATGCCTAAGACTCAAGAGGAAGAAAATATGATGAGACAAGTTCCTTATGCTTTTGCAATAGGAAGTCTCATGTATGCCATGTTTTGTACTAGACTAGATATCTGTTATTTAGTTGGCATGACCAGTTGGTATCAATCAAATCCAGAACAAAAACATTGGCAAGTTGTAAAGCATATTCTCAAGTATCTATGGAGAACGAGAGATTAGATGCTTGTTTACCGTTGTGAAGATTTGATTCCTATTGGCTACACAGATTTAGATTTTCAATTAGATCTAGATTTCAGAAAGTTCACTTCAGGTTATGTGTTCACCTTGGGAGGTGGAACCATAAGTTGGAGGAGTGTTAAGCAATCTTGTATTGTGAACTCCACCATGGAAGCTAAATATGTTGTTGCTTATGAGGTGGCAAAGGAAGCTGTTTGGCTCAAGAAATTTTTTATTAATCTTGGTGTTGTGAGAATGGAGCAAGTTCCCATCACATTGTTTTGCAACAATAGTGAAGCGGTTGCACAATCCAAAGATCCAAGGAATCATAAGAAAGGAAAGCACATTGAGAGAAAGTACCACATAATTCGAGACATTGTTGCTCGTGGAGATGTCGTAGTAGCAAAGATAGAAAGTGCAAATAATCTAGCAGATCCCTTTACCAAAGCCTTGCCTTAAAGCACTTTCAAGTCACATTTGGAGGGAATGAGAGTTAGATTAGTGCAAAATAGTCTTTAGGGCAAGTGGGAGATTGTTAGGATTAGTGCCCTTAATTCTATTGTATGATGTTATGTATGTTATTATGTATAACATTATGTATGACTTTTTGTTGGCTTTATTCCGTGCCAATTTGCTTGTAATTCAGCACTTAAAAACCCTATATTTAGGTGAGAATCATGTAAGGTTAGTGTGTGAAGAAATGCTCAAGACTGTGCAGTGAAGCAGGGACTCGCGACTAGATCTCACGGGTGGCTCGCGACTAGCAAGTTGCCAGAAGATGCACACGAGTGAAGCATGTAGAGAAGCTGAACCATCTGCCAGCTGTTGCATTACACGACAAGAAGTCCAGGCTGGCCATTCAGTTTGCTCGCGGCTTGTACTTACGATGCAATCAAGTTGGGAGGCCAAGTCGCCAGCCAGCTCTGTTTTGGAAAAATTGACTCTTCGCATTCCATTCTCACTCTAGTATAAATATCCCTTACACCCACAAAATGTAGAGAGCCTCTAGAGAGAATTTTAAGAGAGAAACCCTAGAGAAAACAAGATAGACTCATCCACAATTTTTACATAGTGACTCTTCAAATTTCTCTACTCTCACCCTCCCCATTGTTAGATTCTTAAGAGGTACATTACCCAAAACCTTTTCTCACTTTACCCATATTTGTGAGAAGGCAATTTGGTGCTTGGGAAGCAGTTAGGAAGGGACCAATTTCATATTAGTTGATGCTATGGGCTATAGCGGAATCCGGTAAGCTAAAGAAGAAATAGGTTCAGCGTAACCTTGTTAGAGTAGGAGCTTAGAGGGCTTAGGTACACTGGGTAGATTAGGCTTGGAGGGTCTTTTGCTGTTCATGTATCCCAACTACATTCTTTAGTGGATTATTGACCGCTTAGAGGGCGGTAGAGAGGTTTTATTGCCGAGGGCTTCGGTTTCCTCTTCGATAACACATTGTTGTGTTGTCCTTGTGTTTGCATCTCTCTTCCCTTAATTTTTGCCATTTAATTTTTGCTGTGGATGTGATTTTATTTGGTTTAGATTTTTTATCAATTCTGTTATTAGCTTATGTTCATTTTTCGCACATTATTTGTTTGATATTAAGCTTGAATTGGTAATTTGTTTTTTGAAGGTCTAAACGTTCGAGGTGTTTTTCACACTGGCGAGTTAATGCCCCAGTCACGAAAAATACTTAAATTTTTTTTCAAAATCTGGGTTTCAAGGTTTCTCTCGATTTGATGTGGCGACTTGTTCGGGAGTGGAGGTTCAGTCGTGAGAATCATACAGAAAGTTTCGTGGCTCAACTCGCGACTCTCTCGTGGTTGGAACTTCTAGTCGCAAAAAAACAGTTAAGAAAGTTTTTCAAAATTTTTGTTTTTAAGTGTTCTGGCGACTTGCATGCGACTTGGTTCAGTTGCGAAAAACGCGTGTTTTGCGCTTTAAAGTCAGTTTTTCCCTCGAACTTTTCTGACTGTTCATTGTCTTGTTCGCTCTTTTCTCTCTCAAAATCACCTTGTTTGTCACATAAACCATCATTGTTCTTCATCATTTCAAGTTCAATCCTCAAGCAAAAGGTATGGGTTTTCTTATTTTCACTACATACTTCATGGGTATAGCCTTGTTTTCTTGGATTTTTGAGTTGGTGTTTGGTTTTTGTGTTGTTTGGTGATTCGGCCATGGGTTGTGTTTGTCTTGTCTATTTGATGTGATATTTTCATGTTTATCATGTTTGATATCTATCCTATAGTTTGTTGATTGATTTGTCTTAGGATGTGCTTGTCATACCAATTAAGATTCGTCCTATAGACTTGTGCTTAATTTTTAAGAATAGATATATGTTACACTATTTGTGGATGTTTTTTGGTTCACTACTTACCCATTGTATATCTACATATGTGTTTGTATGGGTATCCAAAGTGCTCGTGTTATGTTCCTATGCATTCTGTCACACTGTATTGTGCTTTAGAATTGGTAATGAAATTGTTCTATACTCTTCTATCTTGGGTTATCTCATGTCACATTGTTTCTGAACTGAGTTTAGACTAAATGATTAGCATAAATTTTTTTGGTGCTATTAACCTGTAACTAATTTTTGAGTTTCCATTTATTGTGTTCTGTTCTCGTGGTTTTTGCTGTTATGGTTTTGCAGATGACTCCTACAAAGAAGAAATCTACTGCCAAAAAGGGTGACAAAAGGTTGAAGATGGACAATACAAAGTTCAGGTCTCCTCAACATTTTGAGAGATACACTCATTATTACTTGAAAGCACCTATTATCCAAGAGAGATTTGTTGACTTAGTGGATTTGAAGGACACTTTCATTCCGAGTTGTTTTGAGGGCAGAGGTTGGGATAAGCTATTGAGTGATCTGCCTGGGGTATGTGACCCTCTAATCAGGGAATTTTATGCTAATGCTGTGTTAAAAGAGCACGAGATCAACTGTTGGATAAGGGGACATGAATTCACCATAAATGTGGATGACATTGATGATGTGTTAGGCTTTGACAGCATGGATGACCATGATTTCACACATTACAAGGATAGGATGCTATCCTTAGAAACTGTTTAGACACATATTGGTGGAGTTCGAGAGGGGAGATGTCTCAACACTACTGCCTTTCCAGCAGATATGAGATGCCTAACTATGATAATGATGTTCAACCTGTACCTAGTGAAGAAGATGACTACAATCAACAATGCTAGAGCCATCTTCCTCATGGAGCTCAAGCAGCAAACCTACATAGACATCAGTGCTTATATATTCTACACCATTGTTGATGAGACCAGAACAACCTTCAGGGCCAAGCTGATTTTGCCCAGTCTTCTTATGCGGATTTTTAGATTGAAAGGTGTGGAAATCCCTCAAGATATCAGCCTCATGAATACTCTTTCAGCCATTAACAAGCTAACCATCACAAGAATAAGAGTTCATCTTTTGGGTGATAAAGAGGAAGGTGATCAAGAAGAAGGTGAACACATGTAAACTGAGACAGAGGCTACAGGACAACCCTGAAGCTCAAGAGGCCGTGGCAAGAGGAGTAGAGCTTCATCCTCATCAACTGCTCCTCTAGATGCATTCCAAATCATTCTTGAGAGGATTGATGGGCTCAGAGATTTTCAGAATGAGCAATCAGATAGGCTGGCTGCACTCCAAGATCGGATGAACATTCTTTCAGCAAAGTTTGATAGCTTCACCACACAACAGTGACCCTTTGGCCATTCCGGTCAAAAAGGGGGAGAACTTTGGAGGGTAGCCAGAGTAGCTCTTGAGGGGGAGAGCCATTTTGAGGGGGAGCAAGCATAAAAACTTTATCTCAGCAATCTACTTTATATGTTTTTATTTATGTGTTTTGGTGTTATTATGGGTTTGCTATATACATTTGGTTTGAACTCTTGGATATGGTTTAGTAATTTTTTGTGTTTTAAACTGTTGGTACTGTTATATATATATATATATATATATATATAAGTTTGTTATTCAGTTTTAATTTGTACCTTTGCTTTTGTACCCGTTTGTTTTGTATATTTGCTTTGTAGCTTAAGTACTTGTTGCTAAATGTTATGCATTTTATTCAAGTACATCACTCTTGTGCCCTTTGTTGGATTTTATATCCTTAATGCAATTACCTTGTGTTGTTGCATTGGTTGAGTGTTGGACATGCAAATGATACTTTGCATTGAGCTTTCTAGCTTGCATGTCTGGATGTTCATTCCTTGTTCGAATGAGCATTGTGGTCACTATTTATAGTGATTGTTTGTTTTTGGTCAAGTCATGCTCTATTTTCTTTATTTTATTTTGCTTGATCGCATTGTGCTTACTTCATATGCTTTATAAGTTTTTCTGCATACAATGATCATATTATGTGGTTTTTTTCAGGAGATACTTGTGCCTATGTTTCAAGAGCTTCACAGATTCTAGAGTTAGGTGTGAGTGAGTTATGTTCAACTGTTCCCAGCTCACGCGTTAAGTCTAGAGTTTGTTGTAGGGTTTTGTCACAGAATAGCTAAAGGGGAGATTGTAAGGTTGAAATTTATCAACCATTTTTTTGGCTTTATTCCGTGCCAATTTGCTTGTAATTGAGCACTTAGAAACCCTGTAATTAGGTGGGAATCATGTAAGGGTAGTGTGTGAGAGAGTGTGAAGAAATGCTCAAGACTGTGCAGTGAAGCAGGGACTCGCGACTGGATCTCACGGGTGGCTTGCGACTAGCAAGCCGCCAAAAGATGCGCACGAGTGAAGCATGCAGAGAAGCTGAACCGTTTGCCAGCTATTGCATTACACGACAAAAAGTCCAGCCTAGTCATTTAGTTAGCTCGTGGCTTGTACTTGTGACTCAGTCAAGTCATGAGGCTAAGTTGCCAGCCAACTCTGTTTTCGAAAAACTGACTCTTCGCATTCCATTCTCACTCCAGTATAAATGCCCCTTATACCCACGAAATGTAGAGAACCTTCAGAGAAAATTTTGAGAGAGAAACCCTAGAAAAAACAAGATTGACTCATCCACAATCTTTACATAGTGACTTTTCAAATTCCTCTACTCTCACCCTCTCCATTATTAGATCCTTAAGAGGTACATTATCCAAAACAATTTCTCACCTTACCCATATCTGTGAGAAGGCAATTTGGCGCTTGAGAAGCAGATAGGAAGGGACCAATTTCATATTGGTTGTAGCTATGGGCTATAGCGGAATCCGGTAAGCTAAAGAAGAAATAGGTTCGGCGTAACCTTGTTGGAGTAGGAGCTTGGAGGGCTTAGGTACACTGGGAAGATTAGGCTTGGAGGGTCTTCTGCTGTTCATGTATCCCAACTACATTCTTTAGTGGATTATTAACCTCTTGGAGGTTTTACCCCGAGGGCTTCGGTTTCCTCTTCGATAACACATCGTTGTGTTGTCCTTGTGTTTGCATCTCTCTTCCCTTAATCTTTGCCATTTAATTTTTGCTGTTGATGTGATTTTATTTGGTTTAGATTGTTTATCAATTATGTTATTAGCTTATGTTCATTTTCCGCACATAATTTGTTTGATATTAAGCTTGAATTGGTAATTTATTTTTTGGGGGTCTAAACATTCAAGGTGTTTTTCACACTTATTGAACATTCAAGGCCCATTCAAGCTAGAGTCTTATTTGTTCCCTTTTGGTCTCACTCCAAGCCACATACTAAAACCCAATTGAAAAGGCTCAAAAGGCTAGCCCAATTAGATAATCAGTTATAAGGAGAGAAACATACAGAATTTTTGTAAGAACATGAAATGGTTTTCATGTAAGTGTTTAACACTCTCTCATTCTCCCTTAAACAAATTACTGATTGAGAGACCACACTTCTTGGGCATTAGTGGAATTGGAGTGAAGATTAAAAGTATTCTAAAAAACTTCTGATCTTTGTTTTGAAATTCACCACACCAAGGTACACTCTTATTCTTGAATTCTGAAATTTACACAGTACATGTTATCAATTGCGAATGAAGTAGATTCGTTAATTTTTCGCTGCATATATTTTGTATGTGATACAAATATTTATTTCCAACATTGAGATGGGGAAATATGGAGAGGAAGAGGCCTCTAATACTGCCTTAACAAAGTCTCCGCCGAAGCTTCATCCTTATCCCTCACCAAATGAATCTGATGACCTCCTAAGCTCAACAGTGTTGCGGCTCTGATCTAATCCTTCTCCGAATCTTGAACTTGAGCTCGTGGACGGGTCATCTACATTGTAACCCAAGCTCATGATTGATATCCCGATGGTTTTGTTAGGGTCGTCATTGGCTTGGTAGAAGGCCGAAATGGCATCGTCTAGAGAAGCCAAAGAAAAGGCTTCTGCTAAGGCTTTGAAGATCTTACTCTATTCGTACTCTTTGCCATTCGAAACAACGTCGCCTTTGTCACCAGTGACAAGATTGTTGACTTGAGGCCTCCTCTTCTTCTTCAAGTGCTTTGGATATGGCCCCCAGCAAGTGCTTCCTTGAATGGGTCTTTCCATTCGTCAATTCTACAAAGTGAAAATCAGTCATTTTATGCTTTACTATGATAGATAGAGAGTGACTTACACGGTAACACCCAACCATAATGAAGGTAAAAAAGAAGGCGTTTGGAAGGTCATTTCGAGGAGTCTGCCATTGAAATAGCATTAACCTCAACACCCTAAGTGCTTTTGTCATTCACTTTGTCGCTAACGTGTTTCCTTGATTTCATTTGGATTTTAAAAAAAATTTATTATTATTATCATTTTTTCTAAAATTAAGAAATAAAAAAAAAATAAAAATTAAATAAAAAAATAAAAGTTAACGGTAGAAACTAACAGCACAGTAACAGAATACTTAAATGGACAGGAATAAAATTTAGAGGACTAAAATGATAAGACCCAAACTTATAAGACTGGAATGAAAAATGGTGAAACTAAGAGGGTGAATTTCAGATTTTAGCCTAGATAAAATATTGTGTCAATTGTCTTCATTGTGTGCATTCACAAGTTGTGAAATCCAACTTTTATAATATAGTATAGATGAGAATACTTTCTGTCTGGAGCTGGTGTAAAGCAGCTCTTTTACACCACCAATAATAAAGCACCACGTCAGCCAATAACTTTAATTATTACACATGATTATAACCCACATAATATCCCAAATTTGTTCCCAAACTCAAACATGTTCTTCTCTCTAATCCCTCTCATCAAAACCCAGCGACTATCTTCTCCGTGCACTCACACCACCTCCGATCTGTCATCACCCAATGATGATGCTCCAAAAACTAGCTGTGCATTTCATCCACCCACCTCTATTTATTAGATCAGCTAAAATTTTGATATCTCTTTCTTTAATTGAATTTTTTCCCCTTTCTTGCTATAGATGTCTAGTAATTGTAGTTGGGTATGGGCCTCTCTCATTTCGATTTCTCTCTTAAATGTCTTTTTTTTTTTCTAAAACCATTTTGGTCTTGTTTTGCTTTAAGTTTGATCCTTTTGATAACTGGGTTTTATTATGGACGATAAAGCTTGATAATTTTTCCTAGGTTTGAAAATTGGGGTTGTTGGGTATGACCGAATGTGCAGTGATTGAATGGAAAGTGCCTTGCAATGACTGTAGATCTCTGAATTTTAATTCTATATGATTACTCAAATAGATTAATTCAATACTCAAGTCCATGGCATAAGGTATAGGAGATGACTATTATTTAACATAGATTATGCATAATTTTTTGCTTGCTTGAATTGAATATGAATTTTTTTTTTTTTTGGGTTGGTACTTTGGACATAATTAATTTAGAAGTTTGCTTTTATGTTTTGTGGTTTCTCTACTCTCTAACTTCAAATTATATATCTACTACACATTGTGCTTGCTACTTGCATATTGCCAGTATTTTGGTCATTGATCTTGTTGGGCACACTAAAAGTAGGTTCTCTTTTCTCTAGCTCTCTTTCTCTCTCTTTTTATTTTTCTTGCCATTGTTGGGGTTTTTTTATTAGATTTTCCGGGGGTTTTGTTGGTTAGGTTGTTAGGGTTTTTGTAGCTAGATGCACAGAATGATTGGGGGGTTTTGTCGATTGGGTTTGTTGGGTTTTTGTTAAATCATAATGAAGTAGAATGGATTTAAGTAATGGAAAGGAAAAAAAGAAGAAGAAAGGAATGGAAATGGGGTTCTGTGTTTTACGTAGAAACCACATGGGGTTTATGTATTTATCCCCTATTTTTTTTTATGGTATTACTATTAGTATTATGCCATTTTTTGGATAAGTAATGGAACTTTATTTGAAAATTTGTGATTTACAACTATTTTGTGTTGGCTTTAATTCCATGTCAAATTTGATTGTAATCATGTTTAATCTTTTGTACCCTGTATTTTATGTGAGATTTTATTGTAAGGGTAATGTGTGAGAGAGAGTGTGAAGACTCAAGGCAAAGTGAAGAGCAAGAAGTTTTTGCAGGTGTCTTGTGAGAAGCTTACCCGCGAAGTGAAGCATATGCCTTATACATGACTGAAATTCGAAGAGTCAGGACAGGTTGGTGATAGCTGGTTTTCAAAAGTGTCTCGCAAGTAAGGCCTTCCCGCGAGATACCCACAAAACATTCTGTTTTGCCAATTTGTCATATCTGATACACACTATCTGTACCCACGCTATATATACCCACATTATCCACAGATGTTAAGGAGTTCTTTTCAAAGAGAAAACCCTAGCCACAAACCCTTGAGAGTGAGAGATTGTTATATCCACAATTGTCTACACAATCCATTGTGGTTTTCCTCAACTCCTACCTCTCCGTTTCCATATCCTTGAGAGGTTGATAGCCTAAACACTTACCACACCCATCTTAAGTGTAAAGTGAGGTTTTGGTGCTGTTGGGAAGCATTGGAAAAAGCCATTTGTTTGGTGGATGCAATCGGTCTGAATTGCGTGATCTGGAGAGCTAGAGAAGACAAGGCTTGGCGAAATTAGTTGGTAGCAGGAGCTTGGAGGGCTCGAATACATGGGATAGGCTAGGCTTGGAGGGTCTTTTGTTATTCGTATACTCCAAGTTATTCTCTAGTGGATCAATTTACTGCTTGGAGGGCGGCGGAGAGGATTTACACCATGTACTTCGGTTTGCTCTTCAATAACATATCGGCATGTTATCTTGTGTTTGCATTCTTCTTCCCTACTTTTTTAGCTATCATTTTACTATTGTGTTTTATTGAATATGACTTAGAGTAGTTATATTGTTTATTTGCTTGCATTTACTCTGTTCTGCACTTAGTATAAGTTAGAGTAAAATCAATCGAGTCGTAATCTTTTAATTTGGGGGTCTAAACAGCTCTTGTGTTTTTAACACATTTTCGAGCTTTCATTATTGATACAAAAAAAATAGTTACCCAAGCATACAGGATGTATACAATTGGGGACATGACCCATGTTTCTAAAGGAAATTGTGATATCAAATTTATGGTTTTTGCTTTCTTTCTTTTCTTGTTGTCTTTGCCAAGATCATCATTTTCTCTAATTTATAGCACAATATCATGCTTTTATTTTATTTAATTTTTTCCCTTCCTTCCCATTGATTTGTTGTAACTATAGTTGGTGTTAAGGGTCTCTCTCTGTTATTTTTTCTTTAATTTTTATTTTTGTTTACCGAACCCTTGGATCTCATTTTGTTTCAGTTTTGATCTATCTGATGAATGAGTTTTATTGTTAAGTATAAAGGTTGCTGATTTTACTAGGGTTTTAAAATTGGGTTATTGGCTATGGCTGAATGTGCAGTGATTGAACTGAAAGTGACCTGCTTGTAGTTGGTATGTGTATAGGTCTCTTGGCTTTGGTATTAACCGAGAGTAAGTTCCAAATTTCAGAAAATTGGCTGATTTGAATGCCTAATGTGAGTTTGGTAGTCATCAAGATCATAGTTGAAACTTGAATGAGCTTTCATATGTAATTGTTTCTTATTAGGATACCCCTTTGCTAATATGGACAAAACAATAAAGATAAGTAACCACACATTTAATGGCTTTGAGTTATCAATTCTTGAGCTAAAATCTTTATTTTTGTTGTAGTTGTATAAGTATTCTACTATATTTTGTAGTGTTTGTATCCCTTCCTTTATAGACTTTGTTAATAATTTGAATTTTAGCTTGTAATTATTTAAAGGGAGTCTGTGTATGCTACTTGTATATACTTATCCAAAAAAAAAATGTATGCTGCTTTTATATAGATTTTCTTGTTTACTAATATAGTTTGTATCACTTGTCAAATAATAAGTTTACTAATATAGTTTGCTGCTGACTTGGGTTTGTATGATCTCATGCTTGAAGGTGGCTACTGATCTATTCCTAGCTCTACAAAATCCAAAGAAATGTCTTTGCCCCTTTTGGAACATTGGTTGAAGACATCCAGTGGAGAGCATCACACTTCAAAAATGTTGTTTTTAGTTTTACAAATTCTTTATGTAATTAAGCAGCTCATGTAATAGCAAAGGAAGCTCTCAAGAGAAATTCTAAGGGAATTTGGGTGGAGGAATGCCCCCTTTCCTTCTTAATTCTTTATAGATAGACAAATATATGGTAGACTAGGAAGATATTGTATCTAGAACATGTCTTGTATGCTAGAGATTTGGTATTGTTTCGAAAGCCTTTCAGTCGGAGGTGTCTTATATTGTACTAAGCAAGTTTGCCCCTAGTGTATAGTTTTCTTTGTTTTGAATAAAATTTATGCCATTTAAGCTCAAAAAAAAAAAAAAAAAAAATAGTTTGTATCACTTGTCAAATAATAAGGCTTATAGAAGGTGCTCTTATCATCTCTTCTTGTGGTCTGGTTTTGTGTTTGCAGGAATTGGATTATTTGAGGAATCCTCTTGGTATTGATCAGATCCATCTTTGCGCATGACTGGCTACTTACAATTGAACTCAAATCTCTACTAGTCAAGCCAAATATTTGTGAAATTAGTCTATACGTGGTTTTCTTATAACTTCTTTACCATATATATTTTATAAGGAAGTGTTGCAAGTGGAGCACATAGGATGGTGCACATAGTCGAGCCATTTTTCTAGCTTAGGATGCTGTTTTTCTAATTTAGAATCATGTTTTGTAATCTTTGACATAGGTTGTGGACAAATGCTCTAATGATTATTTATATACCAATTGGTTTGGTAATGGTGTACTACTGTTTTGAGTATACTTTGTACATTTGAATATATGGAATTAGGATACATTTCAAGTTCATAGCTTGTTTTGAAGCAAAAGATCATAAAAATAAAAATTCTTAACGCAAATTATGAACGAAAAAAATAGAATTTTTTTTTTTTTTTTTGAGATATGACTGAAATTCATTTAGCAGCAAAGAAATTACAAAACTAGTCAACACAGCTGATTCAGAAACAAGGAAAAACAAACAGACTAGCACCAATCTAGACCACAACTAGACTCAATTACAAAGACCTCAGAGCTTACAAAAGTTACTACCAAGAATATCGCTTGTTAAATTCATAAGAACCTCTTCTCACTTACATGGAAAAAATATATGTTTGTATCGCATACAAAACACACGCATCGGAAAATTAACGGATGTATTTCATTCGAAATTGATAACATGTACTATGTAAGTTTCAAAACTCAAGAACAAGAAAACTGACCTTGGTGTGGTGAAATTCAAAACAAAATATTAGAAGTACTTGGGAACACTTTTAATCTTCACTCCAATTCCACTTAATATCCAAGAAGTGTGGTCTCTCAATCAGTTTTCAAGGAGAGAATAAAAGAGTGTCAAACACTCACATACAAACCATTTCATTCCTTGTAAGATCTTAATGAAAACACTTATGAAATGACTTATAAAATTCTGTATATTTCTCTTCTTATGTAAAACTGATTATCTAATCGGGTTAGCCTTTTGGACCATTCCAATTGGGCTCTAGTATGTGGCTTAGAGTGAGACCAAAAGGGAACAAATAAGACTCTAACTCCAATGGGCCTTGGGCTTTTCTGTCAACTCTTGATAAGTCCAAAGTTACCATTAATTATATTTAATACCACTATATGAATATAACTGCACTCTAGACCTTATTAATAAATTATATCCCAAGACTTTATTATACATACAACCCTTTCATTAAAATATTCGTAGTAATACAAAGTCATGAATATAGACTGCCACTTTAAAAATTACTACATCTTAATCCTTGAGTACCAAGTTTAATCATTTATGTTATTCATCATATATTTATGAAATCTAATTCCATAAATATATACTTTAGTAACTCCTTACTATAGTGGTTGGGCCCAACACTCTGAATAACCAAACCCATTAAACTTATCTCAAGGGAATATTTTATATCTCCGTTAAGAGATTATGAATTCTATCTTGAGAATATATGTTCCATCAACACTAAATGTGGCTGCCCAACATATTAAGGTTTTGATCATGACTTATAGATAAATATGTCTTAACTCTTAAAACATATCAATTAGAAGTCTCTACTTCCATGATTAAGAGAAATCATCTTAGTTGATATGTTATAGTCTTCGTAGATGAAATGCCCAATTTCATCACCGACTACGAACTAAAATTCTGAGTTTACAAAAAACTTGTGATTTATATCTTCTATGACTTTTCACATAAATCACATACTATGCAGCTCATGCGCTAAGATAATGTCCCATTAGTTCATTTATAGATAGTCTTATATAATTAAACAATTTAATTGTTTATGACATGCCAATAAATTGGATTTTAGGTCATAAACCCCAACAATCTCCCACTTGCCCTCAAAGACAATTTACCATGTATCCGACACTTATCTCCCTTTAGAGTAATTCATAATCACTCTAAGGCAAGGCTTGGAAACAAGTTTCAGCGAGATTTATTGCATAAATTATCTTTTCTACTACTACTTTTCACATATTCATATCTCTCTAATGAGATATTACTTACACTTAATGTGTATCTTCACCACCTAAGATGAACACATATCTTGAAGTCCAACTTCATGAATCACAATCAAACTACAAGTCAGTATTCGTACATCCAGTAACTATCAAAACCTCAATTTCGGGACAAGCATATAATCCCTCATTCTCCTAAGATATTTGAGTATATGCTTTACTCCCACTAAATTAAGTGATCTTTGATTCAATTTATAATTGCTTGCCATGCCCACCGCAAAATAGATATTTAGCCTTGTATATAGCATAACATAAAGACTTCCTATTGATATAGAATAAGGAACCGTCTTAATATGCTCTTCCTTTTATATGTCGTAGGACTATAATCTTATATAAAGGAACTTCAAACTTAAAAAGAAAGAATCTTTCTTGAAGTATTACATGCTATACTTGGCTAGAATCTAATCTATTTAGCTGTTTGAGATAGACCTAACATCCTAATTTTTGAATTTTAACAAAGTTTAATTCTTAGGATGTGACTAGTCTTTCCCAAGTACTTCATATCAAACTGGATTAAACAAAAAAAATTCATTGATGACAATAACTCTACATCATTCTAAATGACTAGAATGTCATCAATATACATTAAGAAATTTATTATTCTATATAGCTTTTACACATATAAGGCCATTTGTTACTTGATCAAAATCAAAAAATTTGATTCCTTGATCAAAGATGATATTTTATGATTCAGATGCTTGCTTTAATCCTTAAATGGAATTTAAGCAACTTACATACTAAACACTACTCTTTCTTTGCTATGTACAAGTCTAGTTACATCATATAGATGTTTTCCTCAAGATTGCTACTAAAAGAAGCTTTCTTGATTTCCATTGTCATATTTCATACAAATGAAATATAATGGATAATTGAATCTAGATAGATTCAAACTTGACTATTGGTGAAAAAAACTTTTTTATAATCGATCCATTTCTTTCTGAATAAATCTTTTCGCCACTAGTCTAGACTTTAAAGGTTTGCACCTTTAAATCTATCAATCTCATTTACTAGTAGACCTATTTGAAAACAATAGGCTTAATACCATTAGGCGCTTCTACAAATTCTAGACTTTAAATAGAATCCAATTCTATTCACATAACCTTGATCCAGTAATCCATATTCATACCACCCACTGCCTTTACGTAGGACCAAAGATCAAATTCATATCCTTGTGGAATGACTTCAAAAGTTTATTCCAAAAGTATGAATTTATTTGAGAATTGATAATCCTCCAACTACGACATTGTACCAGTGTACTAGCTATACATTTAAAATAATGCCTTGTGGTGTATCTAATACCACCATCTCATTTCTAAATTTATTTTATAGTTGTCTTTCAACAAATTCTGACATCTTTCATCTAGAACAATTCTACGTTTAGCTTTAAGATTATTCACATAGTCATCATCAAGAACTTTGTAATTGTACTTTACAAACATCTTGTCTTCTTTATGACTACCAAAACAATCTTTTGCAATTCCTTTTGAATATCCATCATAAACACACATTTTTCTATCTTTTGATTTTAATTTGTCAGGCTTCCTTTCTAGCAAAAGTGCTGGACATCTTCGAAAATAGAAGTATCATAAACTAGGTTTTCACCCAATCCACGATTTGATAAATGTCCTAAGAACAAACTTTTGAAATCAATTTTAGAAAATGTATAGTAATACATAGAGTATATTTCCAAAAGAAATAAGCAAATGGAAATACTTATCATGTGCTTTACTATTTCTAAAAGAGTCTTACTTCTCCTTCATGTATGCACTAACTTAAAGAAGTCATTAAAACTTTATTCCTTTGCAATAAAGGAGCCCTAGATCTTATTATCCTCTAAATAGAATTCATAGACTGAGAATATAATAAAATAATGGTTCTAAAGCCCATCTTTCGCCAATCTTGAGTATCATTTAGATTAATATGATCTAGATATAAGTACCAAAACATACAATTACAAAGGATGAAAACTTTCTCTTTAATAAGTAAAGCATGTAAATTTCCATCTAGAAAATAATCATGGACAATGCTTAGTTTTACCAAGACAAAAACACTTTCCTTTTGGTCATGCTTTTGAGTCCAATTTCCTTTTGGCAACTACTAGGGCAACTAGCTTGTCCAACTGTTTGATATTTTAATTCCTCTTCTTACCACCCTTACCTTTTGGTTCAAGCTAAGAATTTGAATGAAATCATATTGATCCTAGCCTTAGCTTTTAGGATGTCTTATGTTGCATAGAACTCACTCATCAATTCAGATAACATAAAAAGAATTTATTTTCAAAACAATGTAAATTGATCAAATGATTCTAACAAGGACTTGTGAATCATATCCAAACGAGATTAACATTTAATCTCTACATCCAAGAATTCCAATTCATTTTAAAAATAAAATATTTTCATAAAATGACATAGAGTTGGAACTCCTTAAGCTTTTCTTAGCACTCAATATGATTCATACCAAACATCTCATTTAGACTTAGTATAAAGTCTAAGTCTAGTTCTAAATCTTGCATCTCTTGCTGTAGCACAATTGAGATAGAAGCCAATGTAACATTTTAGCATTTCAATGGAAACTATGATCATATCATAAGCTATCTTCCATCAATACATCATGCATAGGAAATTATGACAATGCTGGATCGAAACATAAATATGTACTTCAGCTCCTTTAAACATCATGTCCAAAATTATATTTTAGTTAATGTGATTCATTTAAAATAGTAGCTAGAGAACAAAAATTTATGACAACTTTATTTTGAGACTCTGAACATAATTACAAGGACATTATATTTTGAATCCATAAACATATAATATGGAACCCAAAAACCATACTATACTAGGTGCAACAACAACCTAATCCCGCAATTAATATTCCTCGGAAGTGAGGTCATACCAATCACCATGATTAGGCGAGAATTATTCTCATTATTAATGCTATCATGGTAACTCTTACTAAGCAAAAATAATTTGTCGCTTTTTCTTTAGCATCTAAGTAATAATGACATAGCTCTGTAGGAAGGTTAGCATTAAACTTTCCAAGTAATAATGCCATATCTCCGTAGGGAGGTTAACATTAAACTTAGTCTAGTGTACACCGTTTCCTAGAATCTATGTGAGTCACCAAGTAACTCCACGGAAGCGTGGTCGTTCTCAATGTAAAAACACACTTCATCCATCATTAAGAAGTTTAATCTGTAGTACCATGAATTAAACACCCTCCGAAGGGAGCAAGGCATATACGCCAAGGCGAGGTGCCTAATCACACTAATATAAACTGGCAATGGAGGCCGTGAGAATCAACCCCTGAATCTCTCTCCCATAAGAAATTTTAAAACAAGTGGATTGTCATAAAATCATTGTGATCTAATCACAATTTTAACCATGCACATCAAATGTGTTTAATTGTTTAAATTCAATGTGATGTTACTAAGTCACGTCACAGAGCGTAACGAACATTCACACAATCACAAAGAAGTTTAACCTTGTAAATCTGAAGTAAATAACCTCCATATGGAATGCAAGACTCGGAGTCAAGACAAGGTATCTATTCATATTACAATAAAGTTAACAAAAGGATTATTTCAGCACTCCCACTCATTATTTAGGTTTTGCTTTAAATAATTGTGATTCCATCACAACTAATAACCTTGCACTCGATAAAGATTCTAATCTTATTAGAATCACTAACTTAAATGGAAGTCCTAAACTATTTAGGATTCCTTAAACACTAATGAATCAAAAATTAGTTATATAGAACTCTATTCTTAACTTATTTGATTAAGAATTCTAATTACATTAGAAACTATATACCTTTTAATTAAGCTTTAATCTCATTAAAACTTCTAATTAAAATAAATTAAGGACTTTCAATCATACAACAATTCCAATCTCATTAGAATGTTTTTTAAAAGACAAGTCCCAAACTATTTAGGACTAAGAGTTTTATTTAACAAATATCTTTGATCTCATTAGGTCTTTTAGTTAGAACCATGTGTAATCTCATAACACACAACCTTGCTCTTATACATTTCAAAATACTTAGGAAAAATTCAAAATTCCCTTCAGATGCATTTTCGCGAGAATCTCGCGACTAAGTTCTTCCCGCGAAAATGAGTTAAGGTAGAATAGTGAAAACACAAAATTCAGACAGAAACTTTCGCGACTGTCTCGCGACTATTTCGTGAGTAAAGCTTACCCGCGAAACAGTTTTGTGCTTCAGAAGTATTTTTCGTGGGTTACCTTCTTGCGAATATACTCGCGAAAAACGCGTGTTTTCAGTTTTTAATGGGTAGTTGTAGACAGTTTTCAAATGTTTTTCATGAACAAACAACCATCATATGAACATGATATGTAGAATTTGATATCAAAACTAAATTCCATTGATGTTATAGCCTTAAACTTCAATTTAACATACTTAAATTCAAATTTAAAAAACATCATAACATCAATATCAGTTTTTATCAAATCATAGTTTCAACAACCATGCAAAAAATTAAATGCATAGTCTTCTAACAACATGAAACTATTATCTCTAATTCCAAAACTCACAAAACATGTTATTCAAATTTGAAATTGAAGATCGCTCTGATACCAATTGTGGGAAAAATACATGTTTATATTGCATACAAAACATACGTAGCGGAAAATTAACAGATCTACTTCATTCGAAATTGATAACATGTACTATGTAAGTTTCAAAATTCAAGAACAAGAAAGCATACCTTGGTATGGTGAAATTCAAAACAAAATATTAGAAGTACTTGGAAACACTTTTAATCTTCACTCCAATTCTACTTAATACCCAAGAAGTGTGGTCTCTCAATCAGTTTCTAAGGAGAGAATAAGAGAGTGTCCAACGCTCACATACAAATCATTTCATTCCTTGTAAGATCTTAATGAAAACACTTATGAAAAGACTTACGAAATTCTGTATGTTTCTATTTTTATATATAACTAATTATCTAATTGGGCTACCTTTTTGGGCCATTCCAATTGGGCTCTAGTATATGGCTTGGAGTGGGACCAAAAGGGAACAAATAAGACTCTTGCTCCAATGGGTTTTGGGCTTTTCTGTCAACCATTAATTATATGTAATACCACTATATGAATATAATTGCACTCTAGGCCTTATTAATAAATTATATCCCAAGACTTTATTATACATGTAACCCCTTCATTAAAATATTCATAGTAATACAAATTCATGAATATAGACTACCACTTTGAAGATTACTACATCTTAATCCTTGAGTACCTAATTTAATCCTTTATGTTATTCATCATATATTTATAAAATCCAATTCCATAAATATATACTTTTGTAACTCCTTACTATAGTGGTTGGGCCCAACACTCTGAATAACCAAACTCATTAAACTTATCTTAAGGGAATATTTTATATCTCCGTTAAGAGATTATGAATTCCATCTTGAGAATATATATTCCATCAATACTAAATGTGGCTGCCCAACATACTGAGGTTTTGATCGTGATTTATAGATCTCACTCCTAGTATATCAAAGCAACATGCACTTCATGATCAGGTCCATTATTCTCTCAGGATTTTGAGTTGATGTAAATAGAAATCGTGAGATTTATTATTCATTTGACAGTCGTTAGGAGAATAATAAATCTCACAACAGTCCAGTTCAATATGTCTTAACTCTTAAAACATATCAATTAGAAGTCTCCACTTCCATGATCAAGACAAATCATCTTAGTTGATATGTTATAGTCTTTGTAGATGAAATGCCCAATTTCATCACCGACTACGAACTAAAATTCTGAGTTTGCAAAGAACTTGTGATTTATATCTTCTGTGACTTTTCATATAAATCACATATTATGCATCTCATGGACTAAGATAATGTCCCATTAATTCATTTATAGATAGTCTCATAGTATATATCAATTGCTATGAATTTATAGTCACAGTACATGACAGTTTTATCTTTCCAAAAGCAATGAAGCATGTAGGACTAATTGAGTTCTAGAGCAGCTTTAAGGAAATAAAATCTTTGTTCAATTTCTCATATTTTAGGAGGCATAACTTCTTTTTCTCACTAATAAAAAGACCATTAGAAGTCACTTGTCACTAATATCAAATTCTCTCCTAATTCAAATATAGTTGCTCAATTTGGCTTTTTTTGCTTTTTAGTTTTTGCCTCCAAACTCTATTGCTTCAATTAAATCAACATCACAACCTTTGTCTATTAAAAAAAAAAAAAAAACTCAACCTTTGAACAGATTGGCCAAGACATGTGCATAAAGTAAGATTCATAGATTGGCTAAGGCATAAGTTTCTATAAATTGTTGTAAATTGATAAACGCAACAGGGAGCACTAATAGGACAAAAACAAGAAATCAAGGAAAGAAAAAAAATTGCATATAGCGTTAAATTCAATAGAGAACTTACATTAGGCATTCAAATCAGTCATGCCTTCCAAAGATAGTTGTCGAACTTTTATATAAAATTTGATCAGCATATAACTTAAAAATAAAAGATTTTGTCAATGTTTTGAAATTTGGAATTTATTCTTAGTAATTTTGTCAACTGCAGGGCACTTTCCATTCAATCATAGCACATTTGGCCATACCTAACAACCCCAATTTTCAAACCCAATAAAAATTATCATGCTTTATAGTCCATAATAAAATCAAATTATCAAAAGGATCAAAACTAAAACAAAACAAGACCTGAAGGGTTTCAAGAAAAAAGAAAAGAAAAAGACATTAGAGAGAGAAATTGAAATGAGAAAGGCCCATACCCAACTACAATTACAAGAGATCTATAGCAAGGAAGGGGAAAAATTCAATTAAAGAAAGAAATATCAAAATTTTACCTAATCTAATAAGTAGAGGTGGGTGGCTGAAATGCACAGCCAATTGTTGGAGCATCATTGTTGGGTGATGGCGGATCGGAGGTTGTGTTAATTCAGGGAGAAGGCTGTCACTGGGTTTTAATGAGACCAGAGAGAAACGAAGATGAGAGGGATCAAAGAGAAGAACGTGTTTGAGTTTTGGAAAAAATTTGGGATTTTTTTTTAAATAACACCAATTTTCAAACAATTTCGTTAGTTAGCACGTTTTCAAAACTATTTAGGAAACTAACATTTCAAGTTCTATATACTCGATTTTGGATTGCTAAATTGAGTCCATTGAACTCGATTTCATCATTTTGTCATATGAAACTCGAGTCCATAGGACTCGATTTCTTCAAAAGACTACATCATGATGAAATCCAATGATTGATACTCCAAGACCTGGACGATGCCTTCAAAGAAAGAATAAAAGCACCAGAAAAATTCTCCCAGAATTAACAAGCTTAAGAGAATCCAGATGGTTGTCTCACCTGAAAACCAAATTTGTTCATCCCCACAGCTCTGTCAAGATAGTTTGCATTCTGCAAGCCTTCATCATTCTAGCTTTTCTATGAGCAACAAACCCAAACCACTCCATGGGGTTGTGTTTTGATTTGGGGGTATTTTTTCTAATTTTTGAGTTTGGGTTTTTGAGAAATGGGTTTGGTTGTTGAGGTTTTTCTTCTTTGGTCAAATCCTCCATCTTCTAGGTTAGATTCTTTTTCTTCTTTGTGGATTTGGGTCTCTGTGGAGTTCGTTGATTTAGGTCTTCATGGGGTTGGTTGCTGATTCTTCTTCTTCTTCGTGGATTTGCTTCTTCTTCTTTGTGGATTTAGGTCTCTTGGGTTGGTTGCAGATTCTTCTTCTTTGTGGATTTAGGTCTCTGTAGGGTTGAGTTTGCAATCTGCTAAAGAAATCGAGTCCTGTGGACTCGAGTTTAGTTTGAAAAAATGTTGAAATTGAGTTCAAGGGACTCGATTTAGCATACCAAAATCGAGTATATAAAACTCGAGATGTTAGTTTCCTTAAATAGCTTTGAAAACGTGCTAACTAACAAAATTGTTTGAAAATGGGTTCTATTTTGGAAAAAAAAAATCCCCAAACTTAGGATATTATGTGGGTTATAATCGTGTGTAATAAGGTGTATTAAATTTAAAGTTATTAGCTGATGTGGCACTTTATTATTGGTGGCATAAAAGAGCTGCTTTTACGCCAGCTTCGGACATAATGTATTCTCATATCCCATTTAAATGCAAAAACATCTTCTTAAATCCCCTTTGTTTGCTACATGTTTTAAAATGTCCACTAAGTATTTGGGAAAGTAAAAATAATTATAAGATGGACTCGGTAAAGAAAAAAGATATCAACAACAATTGAAAACTTCCTTTTTGTTTTTATTTAACTTGGTTTATATGTGAAAATTCAAATGAAACATTTATTATTAGATATAAACTACTATTAAGTAATGAATTTCATGAAATAGATACCATAAGGTGAAAATGTGACCACATGTCCAACTTTTCACATGGGGAAGGGATAGTGTTAAATAACTTATTGAAAAAGAAAATTTCTTGACTTTTTAGTACTAGTGACGGAAGAAGAAGCAGTGTAAAGTTTGTGCTTTTCTTTTCTAAATTATTATGTGGATTTATTGTGTTTTGGGACTGCAATTTTGGATTTGCAATGAGGAGAAGAAATAAAAAGACAGAGTTCAAGAGAGAAAATGTCACAAAGTGGCAAAACAATGCCATTTTACAAAAGACAAAGTCATTTTAGCCTCTCTTTTTTAAGGAGCTTTAGCATGAACCCTGAGACCCAGCCACAGTTCTTAAACTTTGGCAATTCAATTGCGATTCACTAGCCTTTTTATATAGAGCGGGTTTTGGGGTTAACGGGTTAGACCACATGGTTCGATCTAAGTTTCAAAACCATGGTAGTTATCTAAGGAATAATAATTACGAATTTATTTTTTTTTAAATAAAAAATAAAAACTCGTGCTCAGCAACTAGTATGATATTTTACTGAAGATAACCTAGGAGGAAAGTAGGTCATGAATGAAATTTTCTAGTAGTCCTTTTGAGGCACAAGGTTTCTCTAAAGCAACTGAAGTTGGTTTTCAACTTTCCTTTGCTCAGTAAAATTGTGTTGTCCCTTCATTCTAAAGGCGTTGTTTGTGTTCCTTGGAGTAACAAGGTTACTCCTCAGCTAGTGGTTTTTTTTTTTTTTTTTCCTTTTATTTTTTCTTCAGGGATTTGGGAAACAAGAAAGATTTTTGGTTAGATATCATCCTTGAGGATTATGGAAGATCTAACTCAGAATTGGAGCCGACTCACCCTGACCGATAAGGAAGACTTGGATGCTGCCTTAACAACAAAGATTGATTTTTGGACAAAATCAAAAAGTTTCTTAGAAAGAGATCTCTAAACATTGATGTAATTGCAAGAACTTTCAACCTTTATGGGGTCTCGCAATGGTTTCAAGATTTAGAATTACGTAGATCATAAAATTCTATTCACTTTCAACAGCAAGACTGATGTTGATAGAATTCTCTCATGGCATTTGGTTGTTATGCAGTGGTATGAAAAAGAAATTCCGGTATGTGATGCCAAATTCGACAAGCCAAGCCTTTGGGTTCAACTCCATGGTATTCCTCCATGCTATATGACTATGGAAGCGGCCTTAAAGATAAGCGATGTGATTGGAGAAGTGATCCGACCAAAGGAATTCAAGGAAGTTGATGGTGGAAATTTTCTTCAACTTAAGGTAATGATAGACTTATCTCTTCCATTGTGTCGTGGTCGACTTATTTCACTAGAGAATTGAAAGCAAAATTAGTTAAGCTTCAAGTACGAACGATTCCCGAACTTAAGTTATTGGTGTGGTCATCTCACTCATGATCATAAGGATTGTGAGATTTGGATTCATAGAGAGGGAACACTATCATGACAAGAAAGATGGGGTTGATAGTGCTGAGTTTCTACGCGGTTAGGAAAGAATCTGAAGTTGCCCCTTCCCACTCCCCCATGGACTTTGATAACTCATGCCAGGTTTCAATATCACTCAGTGAAACAGAGAAAACCAATGGTCAGAGTAGAAAGGAAGGTATCAATTCAAAAACACCGATCAGCCACAATTAGGAGTGCAACGCAATCCTACTGAATACCGACCCCACCCGTACATGACATCGGCGCAAAACGAAAATACGGCGGTTTGAAGAAAGGTGGGTGGCTCACCCCGAGTGTGAGGAGCGGATTAGGTCCTCTTGGGTTCAGACCTAGCATACTGGTAGTCCTATGTTCTGTCTATTTGAGAAAATTAAACAGTGTAGGATGGACCTGGTGGCGTGGGGTAGAAACACCTTTGGGAATATCTAGGACCGTATAAATGTTAAACAGGGGGAGTTGGAAGAACTAATGATAACAATGTACAAGGAAAACTTGGACAGAATACACGGTGTCAGAAAAGAGATTAGCGAACTAATGCACCATGAAGAAGTGTTCTGGCGCCAACGTTCTCGCTCCGTCTGGCTACCGGCTGGTGACAAGAACACCAAGTTTTTCCACCAACAAGTAAGCCAAAGGAGATGCAAGAATACTATCGAGGGATTGCATGATACAAGTGACGAGTGGTGTATGGGCACAGGGGAGATCGCAGGCATAGCTGAGGAATATTATAAGAGATTGTTCACTACCTCGAGTAATCTCAACATGGACGATGTGCTGGCTTCCATGGATAGGGTTGTCACTGGAGAAATGGTTAGGGACATGGTTCGTCCATACATGGCGGAGGAAGTTAAGACAGCCCTTTTCCAGATGCATTCCTCTAAGGCGCCCGGGCCGGATGGTATGTCTCCCTTCTTTTTCCAAAAGTTTTGGCAAATTTTGGGACATGACGTCACTGAGGCAGTGTTGTCGGTCTTGCACTCGGGGAGGTACTTGCACAAAATGAATTATACACACATAGTTCTTATCCCCAAAAAGAATAACCCACAGCATATCACAGAGAACTGTCCCATTAGTTTGGGTAATGTAGTATCAAGGCTTATTTCTAAGGTCCTAGCTAATCGGGTGAAGCCCACGTTACCTTGCGTCATCTCTGATGCCCAGAGTGCTTTCGTGCCGGGTAGGTTGATCTCAGAAAATACTACGGTTGCTTTCAAAATGGTGCACAGGATGCGGAACTGAAGAAGAGGGAAGGTTGGGCACATCGCTGTCAAGCTTGATATTAGCAAAGCCTACGATAGGGTGGAATGGGAATTCCTTGAGAAAATCATGTTGAGACTAGGTTTCCTGGAGCAATGGGTGAAGCTTGCAATGTCGACAGTGCGTACAACCTCATATTCTGTCATCATTAATGGCGAACCTTGTGGCTTTATTAATCCCTCAAGGGGCATCAAGCAAGGTGACCCGTTGTCTCCATACCTGTTCTTACTGTGCGCCGAGGGGCTCTCGTCATTGCTTCGGAAGGCCACCGAAAATCGCCGTGTGAAGGGTTTACTTTCTTGTCATGGAGGGGTACGCATATCACACCTCCTCTTCGCTGATGACTGCCTACTCTTTTGTGAAGCCAAGGTTGAGGAAGGTCGCCAATTGTAGGGCTTGCTCACTCTTTATGAAACCGCTTCTGGGTAGGCTATCAATAGGCAGAAGACCACCGTATTCTTTAGCCGCAACACTCGTCGAGAGGTCCAGGAAGATATACGGGCTATGTTCGGAGCACAAATTTTGACAAATTGTGAGAAGTACCTTGGCTTGCCCATGGTAAGGGGGAGGGAGGTCGAAGGTAAACACGTTTAAGGAGCTCCAGGAAAAGGTCGCTAAAAGGGTGATGGGTTAGAAGGAAAAGAACAGTTCTAAAGCTGGGAGGGAAGTCCTGATCAAGACGGTGGCTCAGGCTATCCCGATGTACTCCATAAGCATTTTCAAGGTACCTAGGGCAGTATGCGATGGTATAAACTCTGCCTTGGATAAATCTTGGGGGGGACAAACTCGAAATGAGCATAAGATACACTGGGGCAAGCTGTGCACTCTGAAAGATCGGGGTGGGTGGGTTTCCGAGACATTCATGCTTTTAATCTCGTAATGTTGGCTAAGCAAGCATGGCGGCTGACTTAGGGGACACACTCTCTGTTTTACCGCGTATATAAAGCTAGGTACTTCCCCACCTGCTCTTCCATGGAGGTAGAATTGGGTATCAACCCCTCTTTTGTCTGGCGTAGCCTCCTTAGTGCAAGAGACGTGATTATGGAAGGTTCAATATAGAGTATTGGGGATGGTTGCACGGCAGGTATCAAGAGCCATAGATGGCTACCCCACCCCTCGACATTTCATAATGGTGTGGACACGACATTGAAAGTGAAGGAATTTATAGACCCGCACACCAAGCAGTGGGATAGAAGTAAGGTCAACGCCTGGTTCCTTCCATCTTCAAGAGCCAAAGTGTTGCAAATATGGTTGGGGAGTTTGGACTGCCATGACAAGCTAGTGTGGAATGAGAATAAGTCACAGACCTTCTCGGTGAAGTCAGCGTACCAGGTAGCGCTTTGTATGCACCAGAATTCAGGTGTAGAACACTCTAGACCGCGGGACGACAAACTGATCTGGAATAGGCTGTGGGGGCTGCCCATCCCTCCTAAGGTGCGAAACTTTGTGTGGTGGGCTTGCTCAGACATCCTACCAACTCGTGCAAACCTTGCCCGGCAGAAGGTTCACATGGATCCTAAGTGCGCGATTTGTGGTGTGCATGATGAGACTATTGTCCACATCCTTTGGCAATGCCCCTTGGCTTGTAATGTCTGGGCATTGGTTCGAGGGAAGCTTCAAAAGTGTGATTCGTCAGCTTCAGATTTCCTCAGCTTGGCTCGAACCTTGGTGGAGAAGCTGAGCAGGGAGGAGCTCGAGACATGGGCAATGGTGGCATGGTCCATTTGGAACGCCTGAAACCGCCTCCATTTTGAAGCAACTCAAACTCCCCCGTAGATTATTCTAAAGGGGGCTATCTCGCTACTAGAAGAGTACCAACGTTTGGCCAGTAGCAGGTCACGTAGCTGAGCACCTGTGCGTGCTGTCTACTCTTAAGGAGTACCATTTGTACACGTTATTTTGTTTTTCTGTTGGACGTTGTTTTTCTTTTGTTTTTTTTCTGTTGGATGTTGTTTTTGTGGGGCCGGGTCAGTGGGAGCCACCCTGGCGCTGCCTTCGTATGGCTTCTCTTTTCTTAATATATTCCTATCTTTCCAGTAAAAAAAGGAGTGCAACGCAAGACCTGGAGTTACTCAAGCGATAGAGGTACAAACGAAATTAATGTAGGGTAATAATTGGGGCAATAATTGTATCTTCAAGTCAGCTATCACTCCCTAAGCCATAACTGACAACCATAGAAAGGAATTTGATTTGCAATCAACCATAATTGAAGCCTCAATTACTCCACAGTCCATTGCTCTTATGGATCAAAAGGAGTTCAATACATGGATAAATGAGATTGATGACGAACTGGCCAAATTTGATAGCATTGCAGAGTCCAACTTTAACACAAATAATAACAAACCACGTGCCACAAAAACCGTTCCAAGCCAAGGCAATCCAAATGAAACACGTGACTACCAAAAGACAGCTAGGGTTTCAAACTCATCTACCCAGCTCCGAGTGTTACCAACTTGGACCTGCAAAACACATGTAGAAGTCCTTAATTCAACTCTTGGTCTCAAGCATCTCTCAAGTAGAAAATGTGAAGCCATAAAGAATATTTTTTCACCAAAATTTCATTCCAAACATCAACAAGCTATCCAAGGGGACAATGATGACTATTTTGAAGTGGTGGAGGCTGTTAAGCAACCCCATCAATCGCAATGAATTGCTTAAGTTGGAACTGCCATGGTTTAGGACAATCACGGGCAATTCTTAAGCTCACTAAGTTGATGAAAAAATGTTCACCATCTATACATTTCCTTATGGAGACGATATCAAAGGACCACTACTTAAAGAAACTTTGTTTGAAGCTCCACCTAGAGAATGTTTTCATTGAGCCATGGGTTAACACAGGAGGTGGCTTGGCACTTTATTGGAAGGACGAGATTAATCTCAAAGTACTGGACTCAACACCAACATACATTGATGCAATAGTTAAGCCAAGAAAGGATGACGCCTTGCGATTAATGGGTTTCTATGGAAACCTAGTAACGGCCAACTGAGAACATTCTTGGGTGCTACTTGTTGGCAAAATACATGTTTCAATCACATACAAAACATACGCAACGAAAAATTAACAGATGTACTTCACTCGCAATTGATAGCATGTACTATATAAGTTTCAGAATTTAAGAACAAGAAAGCGTACCTTGGTACGGTGAAATTCAAAACCAAAAGATTAGAAGTACTTGGAAACACTTTTAATCTTCACTCCAATTCCACTTAATGCCCAAGAAGTGTGGTCTCTCAATCAATTTCCAAGGAGAGAATAAGAGAGTGTCCAACACTCACACACAAACCATTTCATGTTTTCATGTGGTCATAATGAAAACCACTTAGAAAACTCTCATGTGAAAAAGCACTTAAGTAATTCTGTATGTTTTTCTCCTTAAATATAACTGACTATCTAATTGGGCTAGCATTTTGGGCCATTCCAATTGGGCTCTAATGTGTGGCTTGGAGTGAGACCAAAAGGGAACAAATAAGACTCTAACTCCAATGGGCCTTGGGCTTTTTTGTCAACTCTTGACAAGTCCAAAGTTACCATTAATTATATTCAATACCACTATATGAATATAATTGCACTCTAGGCCTTATTAATAAATTATATCCCAAGACTTTATTATACATGCAACTCCTTCATTAAAATATTCGTTGTAATACAAAGTCATGAATATAGACTATCACTTTGAAGATTACTATATCTTAATCCTTGAGTATCCGGTTTAATCCTTTATGTTATTCATCATATATTTATGAAATCCAATTCCATAAATATATACTTTAGTAACTCCTTACTAAAGTGGTTGGGCCCAACACTCTGAATAACCAAACCTATTAAACTTATCTCAAGAGAATATTTTATATTTCCGTTAAGAGATTATGAATTCTATCTTAAGAATATATATTCCATCAATATTAAATGCGGCTGCCCAACATACTGAGGTTTTGATCGTGACTTATAGATCTCACTCCTGATATATCAAAGCAACCTACACTTCATGATCAGGTCCATTATTCTCTCAAGATTTAGAGTTGATGTAAATAGAAGTTGTGAGATTTATTATTCATTTGACAGTCGTTAAAAGAATTATAAATCTCACAGTGGTCTAGTTCAATATATCTTAACTCTTAAAACTTATCAACATACCAACTAGAAGTTGATGTGCATTGATAATAGCTTAATTTTGCATATGTATATCACTGTTAGAAAGCATTATCATACTTATTTTGAGGTAATTCATACATTTTATATTTAGTTTTGGAATAATGTTGAATAATCAATTTTATGCTTAATTGAATCTTATTGCGTGAATTTGTCTTTTGTAGGAGAATGGAATTAAATAAGTAGATTTGTGCAAAGAAGAAAGCTAATGGACTTTACTTTTACAAGGGCCATGATGAAGTTAAAAAAAAAGGCCAACCCAATTAAATTTAAGTCCAATTGGGGTAAGAAATCAAAGGAAATTTGCACCAAATCCAAGTTCAATTCGAATTAGGATTCCAGCCTGCACATCAGTTAGTATTTTTGGCATAACTTTCGGCTCAGATGTCCAATCGAGATGATTCAAGTTGGGCTGGAAAGTTATTAAAGGGCTACAACTTTTTAGTTTACCAAAAGTCCTAATTATGTCGTTAAATGGGCCAAAATCATGGGTTAAGTGAAGCCTAAAAATCTGGGATTTTCTCCAAACGGGAATTCAATTTGTAATAGGATTCCTTGACCAATTTAAAGGCTTTTTAGGGCAAAATTCAGGGAGGCTAGTCTTAGGGCTGAGATGCAAAACAGAAAATTGGAGCAAGAGGCAGTGCTGCATGTGGCTTCTCTGTAGCTTTTCTCCATGATAGCATTGTGACTATTTCTTTCTCTATTTTATTTGTCTATTTTAATGTTTAGTTGTTAGGTTCTAAGGAATTAGGAACTAATGTATTAGAACTTCAATTTGTAATGTTGGCAAACCATGATCAAAACAATCTTTAGTCTTGTTGTAGACTTGTTCAAAGTATGGCTTTTTATGTAAAGTTGGAATTGAGTTATTGCAGAATTTACTGTGCACTTCTACCTTGCTCGATCGATCGAGAATTAGACTCGACCGATCGAAAGTCGTGCAGATTGTTTTTCTACAAAATTTTCCAACTCAGCCCTAGCCCATATAATGTGTAGGGGTTTTGTTCAAATTGATATAAATTGATGAAATTGGCTTGTTAGATTGATTAATTTGATCATTATATTGAGTTTTATAATTGTTGTGTTGATCAATTTCTCAATTTGTTGTGTTTTGTAAAATTGGGTTTTTGAAAATTGGGAATTTTTGATAAAAATTTCTTGCTCAAGCCAATTTTGTGAATTTGGATCATCTTTGAACTGTGTCACTGCATTAGTTCATGCATCATTTGCATATCTTGTTCATGCATTATATAGAATTGTTATTTCTATTATTTTTGTTGTGCTGACTTGCAGTCTGCCCTTGGTTTTTGTTTTTGTTCTCTTCTTTCTGTGTCTCTCTTTTCTGTCCTTAGCACCATGCCTAGAAAAACTAGAGCCCATAGGACTTCTGACCCTTCACCTTCCTTTGATAGTGATCGGTTTCCTAGTAAGAAGAACCAAGAGACATACGAGACCCTTAACCTTAGGCGTCATATTTGGGGTGAGCGTAGGGTCATTCTAGATGAGGTTGATCCTGTGGTGAGACGTAATTTTGAGCGTCGGGGTTGGTTACCTTTGTTAGATGTTGATCATCCGCCTCCGGCTACCTTGATTAGGGAGTTCTACTCGAACTTCTCTATCCACGTCTATGATACCAACACTCTAGTTAAGAGTTGGTTACGAGGTGTGGAGTATCGTATTACCCCTTCGGTAGTGTCTGATGCTCTTGAGGTGCCTATTGTTGATCATCCGATCTTTCCCTATGATGAGTCTCCGCCTCTTGATGACGTGATGTCCTACATCAATGGATCTTCTATCCAGTGGGGTTCTGATCCTCGGATCACGTCTGCTGAGCTCTCTGAGCTTCATTATCTTTTCTTTAGGATTGCGTGTCATTCCTTGTGGCCCATTTCTCATCTCCACACCATCCCTATTGAGCGATGTGTGTTTTTGTATGCTCTTGTCACTGATGCTCCTATCAGTTTTTCTCATCTGTTTCTTCGTTCTTTGAACGAGGAGCATCGGAGTAGTTCTACGGCTCATGCTTTATTCTTTCCTGTCTTTATTCAAAGATTCTTCTTCATCTAGGTTTAGGTGATTTTCCTGCTCCTGAGCCCGTTCACAATATTGCTCCTATAGGGGAAAAGGGCTGCTCAACTTCAAGCTAGCTCTAAGCGTACTAGGGTAGAGCCTTCCGGTGTCACTCCACCTCCTTCTTCTTTTACAGATACTCCTGCGGCTAAGACATCTCCTGATCCTGCTGCTACTGCTGCTGATGTTCCTCCACCTTCTCCTTCGGATGTTTCTGATATTCGTCGGACTTTGGACACTGTCATGACCGTTTAGGCGGCTCATGGTCAGCTTTTGGTAGATGTACTTATGAGCTTCGTGCTTTGAGAGCAGATTTGGCAAGTTTTCGTTGTTCTCCTCCGCCGCCTCTTTTTGATGATGAGTGAGTGCCCTTTGGCAATTCGTCACAAAAAGGGGGAGTACATTCTATTGTGGAGTACATATCTTATAGGAGAGATTTTTGTCTTAGGGGGAGTTTTTGTATCTTTTTGTGATACTGAGGAGCTTGTGTAGTTTATTAGATTGTATCTAGGTGCTTCACTGTGTATTTACATTTTTGGCTCATGATAGTGGAGATATATGTGAGATACATTTTTATGTATATGTTTCTTGTTTCACTATGCTACATTGCTTATTGATCTATATTTATGATGTTATTCACTATATATGTCTTTATTTTGTGTTATGTGAAATCAAGAAATGTTTTATGTTACTTGTATTTTCCACACATGCATTTATGTGTTTGTTAAGTGTTACAGGAATATACAGGTTGATTTAGTCGTGCTGCTGTCTACTTTTGCAACTGTTAGATAGTAGTTAGGTTGAATTTGTTTACTGGCTATTGTTATGGGCTGTTTATTTTGTAAACTTTGAGCTTTTTGTTAAGTCTGTGTTTTGTCACGGATTGCCAAAGGGGGAGTTTGTTAGGTTCTAAGGAATTAGGAACTAATGTATTAGAACTTCAATTTGTAATGTTGGCAAACCATGATCAAAATAATCTTTAGTCTTGTTGTAGACTTGCTCAAAGTATGGCTTTTTATGTAAAGTTGGAATCGAGTTACTGCAGAATTTACTGTGCACTTTTGCCTGGCTCGATCGATCGAGAATTAGACTCGACCGATCGAAAGTCGTGCAAATCGTTTTTCTGCAGAATTTTCCAACTCAGTCCTAGCCCATTTAATGTGTAGGGTTTTATGTTTTGCCCTAAGTATATAAGGGAAAACCCTAGCCACGTTTTTAGAGTTCTGAATGTTGTGTTTGTGAATCTAATTATTAGATCTAGAGGTGTTTACCTTCACATACACTTAGGGTTTCCAAACTCTAGATTTATGTCAAGAGATTGGTAAATCATACAGTTGCAGAATCAAAGAGTTTCAAGATATACAAGCAGGTGTGCTTGTGCTTTGCTGAGAATTCAAGGAAAGAAGGATTCCGTGGTCTCGGAGCTGTCACGTGGTCGTGGTAGTAAGTTTCCTACAGGCAGGTAGCAATAGGATGTTAGTGGTCTAAGTCTCTATTGTGTAAACTTCAATTCTTTCATAGTGAATTCATTTTACCTTGAGGATAGTTAGGTTAAATCCTCCCCAGGTTTTTTACCGGTTTGGTTTTCTTGGGTCATCATATCATGTGTTCTTTATTATTCTGCACCTTTGCATGATATGATTATATTTGTGTTAACCTAGATTTGTTTAATTTACCTAAGTTAATCACTTGGCTAATTATCTAGGTTAATCTGTTTGGGTTTAAGGGGTCTAAACAATCTTACATTAGTATTTTATTCTTTGTGTTTTATTTCAATTATCATGAGTAGCTAAATTTATAATTAGGGTTGAGGATGAAACCTTGTTAAGGATTATCAGTAATATTTATGTGATTTGATTTTTCCCACAATAATTGTTCTTTAATGATTTAAATTGTTCTTGCTTCATATAAATTGACTAAGATGGGATTCTAGATATGAGTTCAATCATGTTTTTCTCATGATTTAGGATTTGTCTTAATTAATTGAATGCTTGGTTTATTAATTCTTAATTATAAAATTGGATATCGCTTGTGATTTGTTTGTCAATGGATACAATTTATGATTTGATTTTTAGAATTTGATATATTTTGTGATTTGTTTGGCTATGGATACAATGGATAATTTGGTTTTATACTTAAGAAGCGAAGAAGAATATGCTTTTGATTTTTAAAATAAGGATTTTAATGAGAATATTTTCCATGATAGCAAGGTTGATTTCTAGATTATCATGTATTGAGTTGGAAAAAATTAATGATCATAAATATATGCTGATATGACTTACAAGGCGGATTCCAAAACCTTAATTGCTTTCTCTTGATTGTTTACATCTTTTTATTGCTTTATTTCTTCTGCTTAGTTTAATTTTTTGCTTAATTTTGTTATTTGCTTAGTTTATTTAATCTCAGAAAAACCAATTTTTATGAAACTAGATTAGGATTAATTTGGTTAAGGTTTAATTAATTTTCCTACGTTCATTCAAGTCCCTGTGGTTTCAACCTCGTTCTTGTCAAACTATACTTCAGTACGGTTCGTACACTTGTGAGTACTTTAAAATTGCACAACAGAAGTCTCCACTTCCATGATCTAGACAAATAATTTTAGTTGATATGTTATAGTCTTCGCCGATGAAATGCCCAATTTCATCACCGACTACGAACTAAAATTCTAAGTTTACAAAGAACTTATGATTTATGTATTCTGTGACTAAATCACATACGATGCATCTCATGGACTAAGATAATGTTTCATTAGTTCATTTATAGATAGTCTCATATAATTAAACAATTTAATTATTTATGACATGCCAATAAATTGGATTTTAGGGCATAAACCCCAATAATCTCTCACTTGCCCTCAAAGACAATTTACCATATATCCGACACTTATCTCCCTTTAGAGTAATTCATGTTACTCTAAGGCAAGGTTTGGAAACAAGTTACAGCCAGATTTATTGCATAAATTATCTTTTCTATTACTACTTCTCACGTACTCATATCTCTCTAATGAGATAATACTTACGCTTAATGTTTATCTTCACCACCTAAGATGAACACATATCTTGAAGTCCAACTTCATGAATCACAATCAAACTACAAGTCAGTATTTGTACATCCAGTAACCATCAAAACCTCACTTTTGTGGACAAGCATATAATCCTTCATTCTCCAAAGATATTTGAGTATATGTCTTACTCCCACTAAATTAAGTGATCTTTGATTCAATTGATAATTGCTTACCATGCCCACCACAAAATAGATATTTAGCCTAGTATATAGCATAGCATAAAGACTTCCTATCGATTTGTTATAAGGAACCATCTTAATATGCTTCTTCCTTTTATATGTCTTAGGACCATAGTCCTATATAAAGGAACTTTAAACTTAAAAGGAAATAATCATTTCTTAAAGTATTACATGCTATACTTGGCTAGAATTTAATCTATTTAAGCAGTTTGAGATAGACTTAACATCCTAATTTTTGAATTTTTAACAAAGTTTAAATTCTTAGGATGTGACTAGTCTTTCCCAAGTACTTTATATCAAACTGGATTAGACAACAAAAACTCTATTGATGAAAATAACTCTACATCATTCTAAATGATTAGAATGTCATCAACATACATTAAAAAATTTATTATTCTATATAGCTTTTACACACATAAGGCCTTTTAATACATGATCAAAATTAAACAATTTGATTTCCTGATCAAAGATGATATTTTATGATTCAGATGCTTGCTTTAATCCTTAAATGGAATTTAAGCAACTTGCATACTAAACACTACTGTTTCTTTGCTATGTACAAGTCTAGTTACATCATATAGATGTCTTCCTCAAGATTGCTACTAAGAGAAGCTTTCTTGATATCCATTGCCATATTTCATCCAAATGAAATATAATGGATAAGAGAATCTAGATAGAGTTAAACTTGGCTATTGATGAAAAAATCTTTTCATAATTGAACCATTTCTTTCTAAATAAATCTTTTCGTCACTAGTCTTGACTTTGAAGGTTTGCACCTTCAAATCTATCAATCTCATTCACTTGTAGACCTATTTGAGAATAATAGGCTTAATGCCATTAGGCGCCTCTACAAGTTCTAAACTTTAAATAGAATCCAATTCTATTCACATAACTTTGATCTAGTAATCCATATTCATATCATCTATTGCCTTTACGTAGAACTGAGAATCAAATTCATATCCTTTTGGAATGACTTTAAAAGTTTATCCCAAAAGTATGAATTTATTTGGTAATTGATAATCCTCCCACTATGATATTTGTACCGGTGTACTAGCTATGCGTTTAGAATAATGCCTTGTGGTGTATCTAATACAACCATCTCATTTCTAAATGTATTTTATATTTGTCTTTCAACAAATTCTAATATTTTTCTTCTAGAACAACTATACGTTTAGCTTTAAGATTATTCACATATTCATCATCAAGAACTTTGTATTCGTACTTTACAAACATCTTGTATTCTTTATGACTAGCAAAACAATCTTTTGCAATTCTTTTTGGATACCCATCATGAACACACATTTTTCTACCTTTTGATTTCAACATGTCAGACTTCCTTTCTAGCACAAGTGCTAGACATCTACAAAAGTGGAAGTATCATATACTAGATTTTCACCCAATCTACAATTTGACAAATATCCTAGGAACAAACTTTTGAAATCAACTTTAGAAAATGTATAGTAATTATTAGAGTATATCTCCAAAAGAAATAAGCAAATGAAAATACTGATCATGTGCTTTACTATTTCTAAAAGAGTCTTATTCCTCCTTTATATATGTACAGACTTAAAAAAGTCATTGAAACTTTATTCCTTTACTATAAAGGAGCCCTAAATCTTATTATCCTCTAAATTGAATTCATAAATTGGGAATATTACAAAATAATGGTTCTAAAAGCCCGTTTTTCATCAATCTTGAATTTCATTTAGATTAATAAGATCTAGACATAATATCCAAAGAAAAAACTTTTGAAATCAACTTTAGAAAATGTATAGTAATTATTAGAGTATATCTCCAAAAGAAATAAGCAAATGGAAATACTGATCATGTGCTTTACTATTTATAAAAGAGTCTTATTCCTCCTTTATGTATGTACTGACTTAAAAAAGTCATTGAAACTTTATTCCTTTACTATAAAGGAGCCCTAGATCTTATTATCCTCTAAATTGAATTCATAAATTGGGAATATTACAAAATAATGGTTCTAAATGCCTATCAATCTTAAATTTCATTTAGATTAATAAGATCTAGACATAATATCCTAGGAACAAACTTTTGAAATCAACTTTAGAAAATGTATAGTAATTATTAGAGTATATCTCCAAAAGAAATAAGCAAATGGAAATACTGATCATGTGCTTTACTATTTCTAAAAGAATCTTATTCCTCCTTTATGTATGTACTGTAACAACCCAAAGAAAAGCGCTAGCCACATCTGCGCTATACCTCAAAAGGACTAGTCACTATTGAAGCTCCTTGTAGTTGTTAATAAAGCCCAGATCTACCCAGTAAATACCCAATGTGGGACTCATCACACACCCACACACATCACACAATCAATCAATCAAATTGGGGCATCACAATCTCCCCCACTTAAATCCCTAACGTCCTCGTTAGGACCCACTTTATGGGGTAGTGTCTCCGAGCCCACACGGGGTTACCGGGCCGGCTCTGATACCATATGTAACAACCCAAAGAAAAGCGCTAGCCACATCTGCGCTATACCTCAAAAGGACTAGTCACTATTGAAGCTCCTTGTAGTTGTTAATAAAGCCCAGATCTACCCAGTAAATACCCGATGTGGGACTCATCACACACCCACACACATCACACAATCAATCAATCAAATTGGGGCATCACATGTACTGACTTAAAAAAGTCATTAAAACTTTATTCCTTTACTATAAAGGAGCCATAGATCTTATTATCCTCTGAATTGAATTCATAAATTGGGAATATAACAAAATAATGGTTCTAAAAGCCCGTTTTTCATCAATCTTGAATTTCATTTAGATTAATAAGATCTAGACATAAGTGCCAAAACATACAATAACAAAGGATGGAAACTTTCTCTTAAAAAGTAAAACATGTAAATTTCTATCTACAAGACAATCATGCACAATGCTTAGCTTTACCAAAACAGAAACAGTTTCCTTTTGGCCATGCTTTTAAGTCCAATTTCCTTTTGGCAACTAATAGGGAAACTAGTTTGTCCAACTGTTTGGTATTATAATTCATCTTCTTGCCACCCTTACCTTTTGGTTCAGGCTAAGAATTTGAATAAAATCATATTGATCCTAGCCTTAGCTTTTAGGATGTCTTCCGTTGCGTAGAACTCACTCATCAATTCAGATAACATAAAAATAATTTATTTTCAAAACAATCTGAATTGATCAAATAATTCTAACAAGGACTTCTGGATCATATCCAAATAAGATTAACATTTAATCTCTACATCCAAGAATTCCAATTCATTTTAAAAATAAAATATTTTGATAAAATGACATAGAATTGGAACTCCTTAAGCTTTTCTTAGCGCTCAATATGATTTATACCAAATATCTCATTTAGACTTAATATAAAGTATAAGTCTTGTACTAACTCTTGCATCTCATGCTGTAGTACAATTGAGATAGAAGCCAATGAAATATTTTAGCATTTCAATGGAGACTATAATCAAATCATAAGCTATCTTCCATCAATGCATCATGCATAGGAAATTATGACAATGCTGAATCAAAATATATTTATGTACTTCTGCTCCTATAAGCACCATGTCCAAAATTATTTCTTAGTTAATGTGATTCAATTAAAATAGTAGCTAGAAAACAAAATTTATGACAAATTTATTTTAAGACTATGAACATAATTACAAGGACATTATATTTTGCATCTATAACCATATAATATGGAACACCTAAAAACAATACTATATTAGGTGCAACGACAAACTAATCCCGCAATTAATATTCCTTGGAAGTGAGGTCATACCAATCACTATGATCAAGCGAGAAATATTCTCATCATTAATGCTATCATGGTAACTCTCACCAAACAAAAATAATTTGCTGCTTTTCCTTTAGCCTCTAAGTAATAATGACATAGCTCCTTTGGGAGGTTAACATTACACTTGGTCTAGTGTACACCACTATCTAGGATCATATGTAGCCACATTTCATCTTCCTTTATAGTGTTTAAAACCTGTAGTACCATGAAACAAAACACCCTTCTTTGGGATTGCGAGGCATTTATGCCAAGACGATGTGCTTGTTCACACTACTTTAAATGGGTAAGTTCAATCTTGTAGTACTATGAAATAAACACCCTCCTTTGGGATCGCGTGGCATATATGCCAAAACGAGGTGCTTACCCACACTACTATGAACCGATAATGGAGGCAGTGAGATCCAACCCTTGTATCTTTCTCCCACTAGAAATTTTAGAACAAGGGGATTGTCCTGAAATCATTGTGATCTAATCACAATTTTAACCCTACACATCAAATGTGTTTAATTGTTTAAATTTGATGTGATGTTACTAAGTCACATCACAAAAACATAACGAACAGTCATGCAATCACAAAGAAGTTTAACCTTGTAATCCGTGAAATAAAGACCCTTCGCATGGAATGCAAGTCTCGAAGTCAAGACAAGGTATCTATTCACATTACAGTAAACTTAACAAAGGGTTATTTAAGCACTCCCACTCATTATTTGGGTTTTTCTTTAAATAATTGTGATCCCATCACAACTAATAACCTTGCACTTGATAATGAATCTAATATAATTAGAATCACTAACTAAAATGGAAGTCCTAAACTATTTAGGATCCCTTAATCACTAATAAATGAAAAATTAGTTATGTAGAACTATACCCTTAACTTATTTGATTAAGAATTCTAATATAATTAGAAACTATATGCCTTTTAATTAAGCTTAATCTCATTAAAACTTCTAATTAAAATAAATTAAGGACTTTTAATCATACAACAATTCCAATCTCATTAGAATGTTTCGTAAAAGATAAGTCCCAAACTATTTAGGACTAAGAGTTCTATTTAACTAATATCTTTGATCTCATTAGGTCTTTTAGCTAGAACCATGTGTAATATCATCACACACAGCCTTGCTCTTTATGCAAACACTTAGAAAAAATTCAAAATTCCCTTCAAATGCATTTTCGCGAGAATCTCGTGACTAAGCTCTTCTCGTAAAAATGGGTTAAGGCAAAGTAGTGAAAACACAAAATTCAGACAGAAACTTTCGCTACTGTCTCATGGGTATTTCGCAACTAAGCACTTCCCGCGAAAATGAGTTAAGCAAAAAATTGAAAACACAAAAATTCAGACAGAAACATTCGTAACTATCTCGCGACTAATTCGCGAGTAAAGCTTAACCACGAAAATTTTTGTGCTTTAGTGGCATTTTTCGCGAGTAGTGTCGCTAGAAGCTTACTCACGAAAAACCCGTATTTTCAGTTTTTCAAGTTCAAATATAAACAGTTTTCTACGGTTTTTCATGAACAAACAACCACCATATGAACAAAAATAGATAGAATTTGATATCAAAACTGAATTCCATTGATGCTATAGCTTTAAAGATCAATTTAACATACTTAAATTCAAATTTAAACAACATCATAACAACAATATCAGTTTTCATCAAATCATAGTTTCAACAACCATGCAGAAAATTAAATGCATATATAACTTTCTAATATCATGAAACTATTATCACTAATTCTAAAACTCACAAAACATGTTATTTAGATTCGAATTGATGATCGCTCTAATACCATTTGTTGGGAAAATACATGTTTGTATCACATACAAAGCATACGCAGCGGAAAATTAACAGATTTACTACATTCGCAATTGATAACATGTACTATGTAAGTTTCAGAATTTAAGAACAAGAAAGCGTACCTTAGTGCGGTGAAATTCAAAACCAAAAAATTAGAAGTACTTGGGAACACTTTTAATCTTCACTTCACTCCAATTCCACTTAATGCCCAAGAAGTGTGGTCTCTCAATCAGTTTCCAAGGAGAGAATAAGAGAGTGTCCAACAACAGTTTTCATCAAATTATAGATCTCACTCCTGATATATCAAAGCAACTTACACTTCATGATCAGGTCCATTATTCTCTCAAGATTTAGAGTTGATGTAAATAGAAGTCGTGAGATTTATTATTCATTTGACAGTCGTTAGAAGAATAATAAATCTCACAACGGTCCAGTTCAATATGTCTTAACTCTTAAAACATATCAACATACCAACTAGAAGTCTCCACTTCCATGATCAGGACAAATCATCTTAGTTGATATGTTATAGTCTTCACAGATGAAATGCCTAATTTCATCACCGACTACGAACTAAAATTCTGAGTTTACAAAGAACTTGTGATTTATATTTTCTATGACTAAATCACATATATCACATACGATGCATCTCATGGACTAAGATAATGTCCCATTAGTTCATTTATAGATAGTCTCATATAATTAGACAATTTAATTATTTATGACATGCCAATAAATTAGATTTTAGGACATAAACCCCAACACTACTAAAACACCTCTATTTGAAATTGGATTTACCATGGCTGTTTGTGGGGGATTTCAATGAAATTACCAAATCTGAAGAGAAGAAGAGGGGCGCTTTTTGACAAGAACGTTAGATGAGAGAATTTAGGGAAGTCTTGGATTTTTGCGAATTTCGAGACTTGGGGTTTGTTGGCTCACCTTTCACTTGGTGTAACAATAATTTGATGGAGAGGTGACATGGATTCGGCTTGATAGAGGGGTTGCAACTCTAGCATGGTCACAATTGTTCCCTACGACTCGCTTGCATCATCTATAAGGTACTTTATCTGATCATTGTCCATTGTGGTTTTGTTCGGATGACGAAAATGTTAGATTTTACAAGAAATCCAGGCCCTTCCGATTTAAGGCGGTATGGTTGAAAGATGAAAGATGCGAGGGGATTATCAAAACAGCATGGAGTGGTTGAAAGTTTAGGGAACCAGTGGACAGGTTAATTTGCAAGGTTGATGCTTGCCGTTCGAGTTTGCAAACTTGGAGCAAGCTATCTTTTGGCAATATCTGTCGTTTGATGGCTCAAAAAAAAAAATCAATTAGCTCAAGCTGAGGTCTTGTCAATGGCTGGGGTTAACTATGATCAAGTACAGGTTCATAAGGGTGTGGTGTATGAGCTCTTGGTGAAGGAAGACTGCTTTGTGGCACCAAAGATCATAGGTTGATTGGTTGAAGAGTAGGGATATGAACACGAGCTATTTTCATAGCCGATCTACTTAACGAAACAAAAGGAATTTTATTTCCAAATTGATCATGGATGATGGGTTAGTAGTTGTGGATGACAAGAACATTGGAGAGGCCTTGGTTGATTATTTCAAACAAATTTTCACTTCCACTACTCCTTCAAGATTTGATAAGATTCTCCAAGGTATTGACACAAGGGTTACCCCATCTATGAATGCTAAATTGACTTGGAATTACACTGCAAATGAGGCAAAAGAGGCCTTGAAACAAAGGAAGCCATTAATAGCACTGGGATCAAATGGGCTGTCTCCAAGTTTTTCAAGTCTTGCTAGAATTTTATTGGATAGGATGTGATAGATGCATCCTTAAACATTCTAAATTCGGTCTCCATGCCAAATTGCCTCAATCATACATTCATATCAAAAACAAAATCACCTGTAAAGGCCAAGGACTTTCGTGCCATAAGCCTTTGTAATGTCTTGTACAAAGCTGTTTCCAAAACCATTGCCAATTGCCTAAAATAACTTCTTCCCAAATTGGTTTCAGAATCACAAAGTGCATTTACGTCGGACAAATTGATTTCAGATAACATCCTTGTAGCTTTTGAAATTCTCCATCACCTCAAAACCAAGAGAAAAGGAAAAACAGGGTTCATGGCCCTTAAGCTTGATATGAGCAAAGCATATGATAGAGTGGAATGGATTTTCATAGAAAAATTAATGGAAAAATTGGGTTTTGCTAATAGGTGGATTTAATTTATTAGTTCTTGTACCCAATCCATTTCTTTCACTATTTTGGTAAATGGCAAACCTCATGGTAACTTCATTCCCAACAAAGGTCTCCGTCTAGGGGATCTGCTATCACCTTATGTATTTCTCTTGTGTGCAAAGGGGTTACATTCACTCATACAACAAGCTGAACAATTAGGCTCAATTAAACGAGTTTCTCTTTGTAGTGCAAGTCCAAAGGTCTCCCACTTGTTCTTCACAAATGACAATTTGCTTTTTTGAAGGGAAAATACCCAAGATTGTTGTACTATCCTAGATATTTTGTAGCAATATGAAGAAGCTTCAAGTCAACAAATTAACCAAGACAAAACCCAACTATTGTTTAGCGTAAAATTGATCACCACATGTAGGAGAACATCAAAAATCTCCTAGGGGTTGTGGTCACTTCCAATTATGATAGATATCTCGGTCTTCCTTCGTTTGTTGGTAGAGCAAAAAAGCAAAGCTTTAGTTACATTTGGGAATGGATTTGGCATAAATGAAAGGTTGGAAAGAAAGACTATTGTCGTAAGGCAGTAGAGAAGTGTTGATAAAAGCGGTCCTTCAAGCAATGCCCACTTTCACCATGGGATGTTTCAAACTCCCAAAGAGTTTATGCAAGGATATTGAATCTCTAATCTCAGTCCTTCACCATGTGATTTCGCCTTGTTAGGGTCATATTTTATGTAATTGGCCAATCCTTTGACAAAATGCACCTTACTTGTAATTAGGTAGATCTAAAAGATGGGTTTAATACATCAAGAAATATGTTGTTCAAGCATATCAAGTGTTTGTATTAAAAGACATCAAGATTGGTCCAAGAAACAAGTGAAGAAAAGTAGTTCATTACGTCTCAACAAATAGCTCGACAGATGCCTGCTATCGAGACTTACTGTAAAGCTCGATAGATAGCTTGACAGCAACTCGATCTATCGAGAATTATGATTTTTAGTTTTTCAGATCTAAAATGTAGCCCATGCTTATGTATTTGTTCAGGGTTTCTTTTCTCACAACCCTAGACATATATAAGGCTTATTTTAAGAGCCATCATATACAGATACAATGAGCTATAGATTTTATTTTCTTTGTGAGAAGCTACTGTGTTTGTATGCCATAAGATTTTGTAACCAAATGCTTCCTAGTCTTCATTGTTGATGAAGTGAAGAAGTTTGCAACCAACAACGTCATTCAAAGTTATTGGAGTTAGTCATGCACTAAGATCCGTGCAAAGGGTTAGTCACAGATTGGAGATCTGTGGATCTACGGAAAAAAGACTACTACAAGATTAAGTTCAATGGGTATTGAAGCATAGAATCAATTGTAGGCTGGTATTTTGGGATAGGCTAGGGTAGTGGTAAGATTCCTTATTCTTGTAACTACTTGATTGTTGATTAGTGGATTCTTAGGAGTAGTGACCTTAAAATCACCTGGTGGAGTTTTTACCTTGCAAAAGGTTTTCCCCCTTTGTCAAAAAATCACCGTGTCAATTTAATTTTCACTGCATTTAGTTTATTTGGTGATTTTTTGGTGTCTTCATGATTTGCATGCAGTTTAACCTAATTAATCAACTGGAGTAATTGAATTAATTAACTGGGGTCAAGCTATCTTAAACCAACAAGTGGTATCAGAGTAGGCACACTCTGATTAGGTTTTAATCTTTACTGTATGATCCATTGACCCCAGTTGTTATGGATTGTGGGCAATCCCTAATTATTCATAATTTATTTGATGGTACTAACTATGCATACTATAAAGTACGCATGAGAGCCTTTTTACAGTTTTTAGATGAGAAAGTATGGCTCGCAGTTGAAGTAGGTTGGAAGAAACCTGAAGAGCCTCTAGCATCGTGGGATGATACTAAGATCAAAGCTGCAAATTTTAACAATAGAGCACTAAATGCCTTGTTTAGCGCTATGACCAATGAGGAATTCAAGAAGATCTCTTCTACTAACAATGCAAAGGAAGCATGGACTATTCTTTAAAATACCTACAAGGGTACAAAATCTGTTAAAAACTCCAAACTCTAAAGGCTCACTACCAACTTTGAGAAAATAAGGATGGATGAGGATGATTCATTCAATGAATTCTATGCCAAGCTCAAGGACATAGTGAATTCAACCTTCAATCTTGGAGAATAGATTCCAGCGCCCAAGATTGTCAAAAAGATTCTCAGATTTCTTCTGGAAAGATTCTATGCCAAGATCACTGCCATAGAAGAATCAAAGAACCTTGACTCTATTTCTTTTATAAAACTGATTGGGAATTTGTAAACCTATGAACTAGGTTTAGTAAGGGTTGGCCAAGGTAGCAAAAGCAAGAACATGGCTTTGAAGGTTAAGAATGATGATAACGATGAGCCTTCTGAAGATGAGGACACCAAGTTCAAATCATATATCACCAGATAATTCAAGAAGTTCAACAAGAATGCGAATGTCAAGGCAAGTGACAAGGATCGCAAAAAATTTGAATTCTCCCAGTTCAAGTCCCAAGACAAAGGCAAGAGAGAATTCAAGGATGTTGGTCAAAAGCAACAATGTTCTTGCTGGGCCAAAGTGTTACAAATGTCAAGGACTTGGACACATGAAGCAAGAATGTCCCACTCATCTCAAATCCATTAGGAAAAACAAAGCCCTAGCTACCACTTTAAGTGATACAGAACTAAAAGCAGATTCTAATAATAGTGATCAAGATGGGATAGTGAGTGCTTTCACAGCTATTATTGAGCCCACTGAGGAAGCAGTAGAACTAATTGATAAGGAAGAAGAGGTGATGGAATCAAAGTTTGAGAAGATAGATGAACAAGATGACATCCATACTGATTACTCAAAGTTGTACAAGGTATCTGAGAAGCATGAAAAGCTTTACAGGTTAGCTATGAGAAAGTTTAGTGAAGTGGAGCTGGAATAAGAGGAACTCTCCTCTAAGGTTGATGAGGCTAATCAAACCATTAGAGCACTGAGATTTGAAAACAACTTTCTTGATAAAAAGACCAAGAAACTGGATGCTATACTGTTTTAGGTAAAAGCACAATTGGAAAGTATTTCAAGTGCCAAGCTGGATGAAATGCTCAACTTTCAGAAGTCAACATCTGACAAAACAGGTCTCGGGTATGATCATTCTCTCTCTTCTTACAGTACCTCTTCTAATGCTTTAAATAGAGTCAGTTTTGTTCCTCTTGCTAATAACGATAACTGTGAAGCAACTGAACATAAGACTGAAAATGTGGGTGAGGATAAAAATGATAAGGGAAAATCTATTCTAGGAGCACCCCCTAAAGTTGGTAAAAAAGAGACTAAGCAGAATAATCATCGCTCCACCAACAAGAAGTCTCAACCAAAGAAGCCTCACGTCTGCCATTACTGTGGAGCATCTGGGCACACTCATCCAATTTGCTATAAGTGGTTAGCCACTCAACAAAGCAATAGTGTGTCATGCTTTGGGAGCCAAAATCAACTTCAACTTTCTTTTGCCCCTCTTGGAGAACTTCTTAAGGCTGTCATGTTACTCTATAATTTTAATGGATTCAACTTTCCTTCTTATCCATCTGAACAAAGGTTCATACAAAAAAAAGGTTCTCCATCCAAGTCTCCCATTTGGAAGGAAAAAGATTTCAAGTCCTTCACTTTCTTGATCTCATGCATGGTTGGTGTTGTGGTTTGAGTCAGTCTAGTTTTTTTTTTTTTTTTTTACACTTTTTTTTAGTTTTTTTAAATAAATAAAAAATACAAAAACAGTGTGTGTTTGTGTATACTGGTACTTGTGTACCTTGAATGTCCTTTGAAACAAAGTTTCTAAACTTTGTATCTCTTGTAGCTTTGATGAGTATCTTCATGCACAACTAAGCAATGTGATATTTGTGGCTCTTTTATGTGAGTTGTATGATTTGGTTGATCTTTTATCTTTCATATCTTAAATCACTCTTTTTTACAGGAAGGACTAAAAAATCCTAAGAAAAAGGCATAAATAACCATCTCATCACAAAAACTCGTCAATCATACAACATTTGTGTTCAATTCATAAAAGTCATGCTCGATAAGGTGTAGCACTTACATAGTAAAAACAAGATGTTTGGCTTTCATAATTGGGTAATTCTTTTCTCTCTAATTTACCCATGCATGTTATGTCATTTTATGTTTAAAAGAAAAATATGCAAAGAATATGTAAAGCAAAAAGAATCAAAATGCTTTCAAATACGAATGCAAGCGTGTTTCTAGGAGATGTGGGAGTTATATGATGTACCTCGAAAGTGATGGTCCCCATTAAATAGTTATGATTTTGTATGGATGTATTTGATCTTCTTATGTCATTACACTTCATATAATGATTTACTTATGCTCTCTTGCAAAGTTTCACACACAACACGCATACTTTTTGCTACTCTTGATACTATTGTACAAGTACAATGTGATTTGGTCATCACAACGAATACATGTGGTAGTACAAGCTCTCTAAACTGTCTAAACTTATTTTTTAAATAAAATTGGTTAGACTTGTTTTGTGTGTTTTTGATCTAGGAGTGCTTTGCATCTAGAGTTAATGATGTGTTTGAGTGCTTTACATGCTTCTTGTTGCTTGTTTTGGTGTTTATCTCGTTTGCATTCATCTCATGCTGTTTTTCCTCCTTGAGAAACCTTGTTTCAAGCTTCTCAAAAGATGCTCAATAGCACCTTGATACATGCCTCTTCTATCGGGATTTCTGGGTTTGTTCTCGATACCTTTCGATAGATAGCTCGATCCACCGAGCCAACTCTTTGGAGACTCTATCTGCTCGATAGATGCTCGATACCTCCTCGATTTATTGAGATCCTTTTGCCTTCGATACCTCCTCAACACCTCTTAATCTATCGAGAATTTGTTCTAGATACCTTCTCGATCTATTAAGCTGCATTTTCTATATATATATGTGTGTGTGTGTGTGTGTGTGTGTGTGTGTGTATCTGAGGTTTGACCCAATTTTTCTCAAACTCAAATATCTCGATCTCTCTCTTTTCTCTCCCGATCAAAACCATTTAATTTCACCAAAAACCTTCTCCCACTCAAGATTTACACCTAATCCAAGCCTCAATCCCTTGGTAAGTATTTTAAATCTCTTCCTTTTCTCCTTCTTAATATTTTTCATACTTTTGGACCTAGGTTTTAAAGTTTTGGGGAACTTTTTGGGTCTTGGAGTTATTTGTGAAATTTTTGGGTTGGGTGTTGTTTGTTCTCACATGCTCATGCATTGGATTCTCTGGCATTATAATCATGCTTTCATGCATTCTAGGTTGTGTGCTTGATTAACCAATGTGAGTGTTGTAGTTTGGACTGGGTTTTTACCCATAATGCTATTTCTTTTGCACGTAACATGTTTATGCATTATCATGCATTGCACTTCATTCTTTTCTTCTTTCCTTTGCCTTATCTTCTGCTGTGTTTCTTTGGTTCTTTCCTTTTCTCTCCGTTTAGTTTCCTTCTTATGGCGCCTAAAAAGTCTGTTCTTTCCAAGAACCCAATCAGACTCTGTGGTTCTTCTTCTTCTTCTTCTTCTTCTTCTTCTTCTTCTTCTTCTTCTTCTTCTTCTTCTTCTTCTTCTTCTTCTATTCTTGATTCTATGAGGCTCCATGATGAGAAGGCCAGAGATGACTTCTATGAGAACTTCTTTGACCGGGCAATTCATTTGGAACGCTAGGTCATTCTGTTCGATTTTCCAAAAACTCCTCTACCTGGTGCATTTAGCTCTCGGGGTTGGGCTTCTCTATGTGAGATACCCAAGAGGTGTCCCGGTGTGTTCATTCAAGAGTTCTACTCCAACATGCATGCCATCAATACTTCTGTACCTAGGTTTACTACAATATTCCAAGGTACACATATCATAGTCACCCCGGAGTTTGTTTCTAAGGTACTACATGTTCCGTCCTGATTACCTTAGTCACTGTCGTCTCAGTTTGTCTCTCAAGATGAGATGTTCTCACTCTTCTATGAGAAGGCCATGGTGTGGGGAGATACTTAAATTTCTCCACAACTAAGTTTGCTAAGGGTCCAAGGATCCTTAATATGGTGATGACCTTTGTTCTCACACCACGGTCTCATTATAACACTATCACTGAGCCTTGTGTTCATTTCCTTCTTTCCTTCATAGAAGAACTTTCTATAGATTTTCCTTCACACATGATAGAATCTATGATAGATATCTATCGAGACACTGCTACACATGATAATCTCATCTCTCCTTTCGCTAACACACGTATCCTATCACACATATACGTCACGATTCCTCTATCTTCTCATTTCTATGCCACAGGTGCCATTAGAAAGGAATCTATTTGGAGGAGTGGCGCACAACTAGCTACAAAGCAACCTCATGTGAAGTCTATTTCGACGGATGCTATTGCTGCCTCTAGACCCTCTGCCTCATCTGCTCCTCCCTTTTCTTCTTCTAGAGCCGAGGTCTCTCTCGCCGCTATCATGGATTAGCTTCAGCTCATGCTTGCTGATTTTGGTAGTTGTCTTGACCATATCTCTGATGAGATGTGTTAGATGAACACTAGGATTGGTCGCATCACTCACCGCTAGTCTTGCATTGGTGGTTTTGCTCCTTCTCCTACACCCGAGCTTGCAAAAGAGTCTTCTTCAGATGGTGGAGATAATGATGAGGATGATGCTTCTTGCTTTGAGACTAATGATGAGATGGTTGCCTCTCAATGATTCACTCTTTGTCACTCGTGAAAAAAAGGAGGAGTATTTTTGTATATGAGAGCGGTCTTGTTGTTAGGGGGAGAGCTAGCATAGGATAGACTAGTTAGGGGGAGAGTGTTTTGAGAAATGTAGTGAGGTTTTGATGTATCTCTTCTCACTTCATGTACCATGGTCTTGTGACCGCTTTTACATAAACTGTATTCTTTTGATATATATAACGATGTATGTTTCTTCACCTTTGTCTTACATGTATTGTTTCTTTTCTCTCTTTATACATATGTTTCTTCTTTTATACAACTTGTCTATGTTTCACACTTGGTGCCTTGATGAATCTTGTTTAAGTGTTTCAAATAAGATAGGTTGCAAGTCTATCATGCCATGATCTCTTTTCTTGCAAAGTTCTTCAAGAGCTCATTGTATTAGTTAGGCTTATGTACTTCTTATGTAATAGTTATGGAGACTGTTGCTTTATACTTCTCTCATAATTATGCTTGTGGTTTTGTCATGGATTGCCAAAAGGGGGAGATTGTTAGAGTCATATTTTACGTAATTGGCTAATCCTTTGACAAAATGCGCCTTACTTGTAATTGGGTAGATCTAAGATAGGTTTAATACATCAAGAAATATGTTGTTCAAGCATATCAAGTGTTCGTATTAAAAGACATGAAGATTGGTCCAAGAAACAAGTGAAGAAAAGCTATTCATTAAGTCTCGACAGATAGCTTGACAGATGCTTGCTATCAAGACTTACGGTAGATAACTCGACAGCAACTCGATCTATCAAGAATTATGATTTTCAGTTTTCCAGATCTAAAATTCGGCCCAAGCTTATGTATTTGTTTAGGATTTCTTTTCTTACAACCCTAGACATATATAAGGCTTATTTTAAGAGCTGTCATATACGGATACAATGAGCTAGAGATTTTATTTTCTCTATGAGAAGCTACTACATTTGTATGCCATAAGGTTTTGTAACCAAGTGCTTTATGTTCTTCATTGTTAATGAAGTGAAGAACTTTGCAGCCAACAACCTTGTTCAAAGTTGTTGGAGTTAGTCACATACTAGGATCCGTGCAAAGAGTTAGTCATAGATTGGAGATTTGTGCATTAAGGGAAAGAAGGCTACTAAAAGATCAAATTCAATTAGGTATTGAAGTGAAGGTTCAACTATAGGTTGGTATTTTGGGATAGACCAGAGTAGTGGTAAGATTCCTTACACTTGTAACTGCTTGATTGTTGATTTGGGAGTGGTGACCTTAAAATCACCTGGTGGGGTTTTTGCATTGCAAAAGGTTTTACCCATTTATCAACAAATTACCGTGTCAATTTAATTTTTGTTGCATTTAGTTTATTTGGTGATTTTTGCTAGTGCCTTCACGATTTGCATTCGATTGAACCTAATTAATCAACTTGGATAATTGAATTAATTAAAAAGGATCAAGCTATCTTAACCCAACAAGCCTCAAAAAAATTTCCCCATCAACACACGGGCATGCACTCTCATTGATGATGAAAACTGTAGGTGGATAAAAGACCGAATGCAGGATAATTTTTTTCCTCATGAAGCCAAAGCAATTATCAACCTACCTTTAAGCTCTATCTACACTGAAGACAGGCTCTAGTCTGAAACTAAAAACAGGTGCTACACCATCAAGTCCGCT
>CM066171.1:28325942-28395942 GCA_033629205.1 Lithocarpus polystachyus
TCTATTGAAATTAATCACACAAACCATCTTGAAAATAAAAATATTTACAATCAATTAAATGAATCCCATTTTATCAATTATTGAAATTTAAATTCAAAATTAAGTGAAAAGCAAGCCATTAAAACACAGAATTTAATCATGTTTTACCCCTAATGCACTTTGTAAAAATTATTATTCCCATTTTTTTTTTTTTACAAAATCCTAGAGTGCGATATGGAAACATCAAATAATCTTCTCACAAAAACTCATTTTAAGAAGAAAAAAAATGATTCATTTATTACTAAGAGAATGATGAAACCATGAGAATTGTCAAACTTTAAAGCCCAACTTAAATGGTTATACGTGTGACCCTTCTTTATAGGATATTGGGTTCTTAGTTTATATAACAATGTGGGAAATGCTTTCTCACATCCTAATCCATGAGGAGTGACACCATCTTTGGTCCATTTCTAGGATGGGTTTCATGCAAGTGACTTGGACTTAAGAAAAAAATATTTGTTGCTTAAAAATACATTTCATGCATGTGTATATTCCTGGAGAAAATGGGCTTTTGCCCTTTAAAAAAAAAAAAAAAATCTAGCATTTTGCCCTATTTCTCAAACTAATTAGGGAAGTGCCCCTGTTTTGAAACTTGATTTTCTAAAAATCGAGTTTCAATTTAAAACTCGATTTTTGGACAATCAAGTTATAACAAACTGAAAATTAAAAAAAAAAAAAAAATTATGGAGCCCTATAGTGGCGTTTTAAGGAGCTCTACAATGGCATTTTAAGGATCCTATAGTGGCGTTTTGAAACTCGAGCTCCATGAACTCAAGTTCCATGCAAGTTTTTTTTTTTTTTTTTTTTTTTTTTTTTTTTTTTGTTTTAAGTTTGATCACCCCATACTTATAGTGGCGTTTTAAGGAGTTTATAGTGACATTGAAACTCGATTTTGAGAAAATTGAGTTTCAAAACAGAGGCATTTCCCTAATTAGTTTGGAAAAAAGAGCAAAATGCTGGATTTTTTGTTCGAAAGGGGCAAAGGCTAATTTTCTCCTTATATTCTTGCCCAAAGAACAAAAGACAAACAGAGGATTTTAAAAAGTATCCACCATATTACCAATCAGAGCTATATCTTGGATTTGGTGTATGTACATCACCTCAATGCGTTTTGATATGAAGGTTTAACCATTCATGTAAACAATCTCCAACACTAAATATATTGTTCTCATGTTTTTCACAACACTTCGTATAAGCAATAACTGCATCCACAAACATTCGGTCTTGTGTCATTAGTTGCGTGCAGATCATAAAAGCCTCATAAAAACATTTTGATTTGACTTGAGGGTGCACATTTTGAATATCCCTACATTCTTCAAACCTTTCTTTAAGGCAAATAATAAGTTTACTATGGACAGTATCGAGTTTAAAATGACAAGTAAGCGAGATTTGAAGTGAAGAGGGATTGAAAGAGGTAGGGGTTGAATCATTTGCTTGCACTTCAAAGACAATAAGGATAAGGAGATCTATTACCAACACCATAAGATTTCTAATAATTTTTCCTGCCATCAAATTTTTAACACTATAAATTTTATTATTTAGAAATTAAATTAGGAAAAATGTTTTAGAGTAAAACCTTAAAACCCTTATGCCTTATATAGAGTTAAATGATTAGAAACATTTCAAATTACGAGTGTAATCTATAAATTGATTTAACTTTTCTGTGTGTTCAAGAATGTATTAGAATTTATTCAAAAAAAATGTATTAGAATTTTTAAGTTAATTGACTTCTAATTTAAATAATGCCTTTTGGTTAGGGTCACGATATTTTCTAAATTTTTTTATGTTAACATGTGACATGTCCCAAAAGTCAGACATGTTAGGACATATGTGATTTGATGTTAGGAACATATGTCAATATTTATGTAATTGGCTAATCCTTTGACAAAACACACTTTACTTGTAATTGGATAGATCTAGGATGTGTTTAATACTTCAAGGAACAAGGTTTCAAGTTCAAGTGTTAAAACCATGCAAGTCTGTCTAAAAAACAAGTGAGAAAATGCTAGTTTTTAAAGCTTGACAGCTAGCATCTATTGAGGTTTAAAAGCTGTTTCAGCCCGTGGCTCGACAACTAGCTCGATAGATGGCTATCTATCGAGGTTTATGAAACTCGGTTTTTTAGAGCTATTTTTCATCCAATCCATGAGTGTATGTTTGGCTTTCTTTTCTCACAACCTAGACATATATAAGGATTGTTTTAAGGGCCGTCACAGGTTACACAGTTGAAAAAGTTCATGCAAATTGTGATCGAAGACAGAATTTGCCCTAGTTCATTTTTCTCTTGAAGAAGCTGCTGTGTTTGTACACTATAAAGTTTTGTGACCAAGCAACTTCTTGATCTTTATCATCTGGATGAACTGAAGAACTTTGCAACCAACATCCTTCTTAAGTTGGTGATCAAGTCGCATACTAGGATCTACGCAATTGGTTAGTCACATACTGGAAGCCGTGCATTAAAAAGGAGAGATTGTCACTATAGAACAAGTCCAATTGGGTATTGGGGGTAAGGGTTCAACTGTAGGTTGGTATAAGGTACTGGAATTCCTTTACTTATAATCACTTATTGTGATACTAGTGAATTCTAGGGAGTGGTGACCTTAAAATCACCCGGTGGAGTTTTTGCCGTGTTGGTTTTCCCCATTCGTAAACAAATCACCGTGTCATTTATTTTTCGCTGCATACTTAGTTATTTGGTGATTTTTTTGTGTTGCCTCGTACATTGTATGTTGATTTGATTAATTAATAACCTTGACTAATTAATATATCACAAGGGGTCAATACATTCTTGGCCTATCAAGACATACTAACAAGAGATCAATTACTTGCAATGAACATGTGAGATAGAACGATCCAATAACCACAATACATTTTATCAAAGTACCTAATTTTGTAAAAAAAATATTTATTTAAAAAAACGTGATAAGAAAGTCATATTTGTTTATATCTCGTTCAAATGATCTTCCTACATGTTAATTAAAAGACAATGCATATAACCAAAGTTATATACTAAATTGGCAAAAATGCACTTTTGGTCCTTATATTTTGGGCCAATTTTCATTTTTGTCTCTACTTTTTTGAAGCGCCAATGTTGGTGCATGAAAATCGAAAACCATTACTATTTTGGTCTCTACTATCATCTCACTAATGAAATTTGATTACGTGGCACATGGAGTGCACAGTTGGCACATTGGATGCTAACGTGACTAATAACATAATAATAAATAACATATTTTGAATAAATTTTTAAAAATAACATGTCAACATTTTTAATTGAAAAATCAAAAATAAAAACATGAATTAATAAATGCCCATTAGCATCTTTTAAAAATTAATTTATAAATTTTAAAGAAAATAAGGAAAAAAAATACATGAATTCAAAGATTTATGAACCAGAAGAACATCACATAAACCCATAATCATTTGAAAACAAACCCAAAAATTTTGAAACCAACACCATCAGATTCAAATTCCTACAAAACGACCAAAACATACCTTAACTCCAAACCCATATCTCTAGTAGTAAGATAAAAAAATGGTCATTCCTCAAGAGGACGCTATATATATGGTTCCTAGAACATTGTAAAAACTAAGTGGCGACTCCCTGTTGTGTCCACAGGCTCGGTTTTCTTTTCTGGTTCGTTTTGGACTCTTTTTTGGGCATTTTTTGGGTTGGGATTTGTACTTGGATGTTTTTAAAACTTGTATTCCAAATAAAATCCATTTCAATTTGATAATTAAGTCCTTAAAAGAATAATTATTTGAAAGATAATTATTTCTAAAAGCCTAATTATCAATAGTTCCCATATTATCAGATTATCGTTTTTATTCCTATGCAACTAGACTCATTCTAATCAAATTCAACAACCAATCACATAAATTAATTAATTAATTTTAATTATTTACCAATCAAAATTAATTTCAATTAATCACCAGTGATCGGTTTCACCCAAATGAAATGCATGCAGACCATGAAAACTTGGTATTGTGATATCTTCAACTCGACAGTCCGATTTGAGAACCAGACATACCATCGTGATTGTTAGAATCTCAAGATCATTTTTATGATATGTAATGAATGATTTAATGCATGAAATGTAATTATGATTTTTGGGGTCTTAGAATGATCATTTCAATCATCTTCCAAAATTAAAATATTGGAGCAAAATTGAGTGTCTATAGAATGCCCCTCATTCACAGAGCTTGAAAAAGTGAATGTCAATGTAAAACAAAGACACTAATTTTAGCAACCATGATTTAATCGAGGTTGATTTTTCAAAAATTTCCTAACCCTAGAACCTAGAACCTTAGGACATAGCACTAGTGTTTTTTTGTCTTACAAAAAATGAGAAATGTTGACATCTAGTTTGCTTGATGATTCATGAACCTGTGTAGAGACTTAAATGCTGATGTTTGAGAACCATATTTGCTTAATTTGAAACTTGGGTGACTGAGAACTCTATCTGCTCAATTCGGAGGAATGATTGAGAACTCTATCCGCTTAATCTGGAAATCTTAGGATGACCGAGAACTATATCCACTCGATCTGGTAGCATGATTGAGAATTCTATCCACTTAATCTAGAAGTCTTGAGGCAATCGAGAATTATATCCACTCGATTTGGTAGGATGATTGAGAACTGTATTCAATCTGGAAATCTGGAGGCGATTAGAACTATATTCGCTCAATCTGGACTTTGGGGTGACTGAGAACTGTATTCACTCAATCTAAAACTCTAGAAGCTGACTGAGAACTATATTCGCTCAATTTGGACTTTGGGATGACTGAGAACTGTATTCACTCAATCTGGACTTTATGGTGATTGAGAACTGTATTTGCTCTATTTGAAAATCTAGAAGCCAACTGAGAATTATATTCGCTCAATCTAGACTTTGGGGCGACTGAGAACTGTATTCGCTTAATTTGGAAATCTAGACATCGATTGAGAACTATATTCGCTCAATCTAGACTTTGGGGTGACTGAGAATTGTATTCGGTCAATCTGAAAATCTGGAAGCCAACTAAGAACTATATTCGCTCAATCTGAACTTTGGGGCGACTGAGAACTGTATTCGCTCAATCTGGAACTTTCCTACAATAGAACAAAGAATTCAAATTAGAATTTTGATGATTAAGACTTTATCTGCTCAATTTTTTTCCATCACAAATTTCTCAAATACCAAGCAAAAATTAACAAGTTAACTAACAAAAACAAAAAATGAACTCACTTTGAGTTCCTTGGTGGAAGTGTTTAAAGCATGCTTAATGGGTCTTGAAGAAGTCCTTCCTCATCATTCCACTCAATTGATAGTTCATATATTTTCTCATGAAATGTGAGGAACTTAAGTGGTCTAGGAGGAAGTGCCATTGAAGTTCAAGAGAAAATTTTCAAAAATGGGTTTCAAAGATGGGTTTTTCAAAGATACCCAAAAACTCAAGGATCTGAAGAAATTTTCAAGGAAGTGATAAAAATCAAGTTTGGAAGTCTAGAGAAATGGTTTTCTAAGTAAGAAGTGGTGTGGAAGAAGAGAAAATGCAAGAGAGATGAAGCTTGTGAATAGTAACAATGGAGGAAGAAAGAAGGGAAGAGGGAAAAGAGCAAAAGAAAAGATGAAGAAGAAGAGAGGGAGGCCAAATTCCCCCCCCCCCCCCCCCCTTTTCTTTTCCCTTTTAATGCTGAGTCAACTCAAGTTTAACTGAGAACTTGAGTTAACTCACCAAAAAAAAGAAAAAAAAAAAAAAGAAGAGTAAAAAAATATAGGAAATTTGTTTTCAAAACTTTTTCTAAAATTCTTTAAAGCTTTTCAAATAAAAATAAATAAAAAATAAAAAAGAGAGAGAGAAAGATGAGAAGAGAATTTTGATTTTGCAAAAAGAATGAAAGAAGGAAAAAGAAAAATGGGAAAAGGAAAATTGTTTCTAAAATTTTTTAGAAACATTTCTAAAATTTGTGGCATCAATTTCATTAACAAAGAAATTTAAAAAAAAAAACAAAAATGAATAATAACAAAAAAAGAAAAAAGAAAAAAAAGAGGAAGATTTTGCAAAACAAAGAAAAGAGAAAAGAAAGAAAAAAAATTCAAGTATTTTCAAAAATTAATAGTTCCAATTTCAAAAGAAGAATTAAAATTTCAAAGTCAAAAAAGAAAAAAGAAAACGAGAGAGATTCTGCAAAGAAAAAAAAACATTTCACAAGGATAAAATTGGTTATTTTTGTGCAAAAAAAAAAAAAAAAAAAAAAAAAGGAGAAGGAAAATTCCAGATTCCAGACAATTGAGCAAACAAAGTCTTAATCATCAAAAATTATAATTTGAATTTTGGTTTAATGCAGAAAAATTTCCAGATTGAGCGAATATAGTTCTCAATCACCCCCAAAGTCTAGATTTAGCGAATGTAGTTCTCAATCGACTTCCAGATTTCCAAATTGAGCGAATATAGTTCTCCATCACCCTAAAGTCCAGATTGAGCGAATACAATTCTCAGTTGACTTCTAGATTCTAGATTGAGCGAATACAGTTCTTAGTCTCTCTAGATTTCCAAATTGAGCGAATATAATTCTCAGTCATCCTAAAGTCCAAATTGAGTGAATACAGTTCTCAGTCGACTTCCAAATTCCAGATTGAGCAAATACAATTCTCAATCGACTTCCAAATTTCCAGATAGAGCGAAACAGTTCTCAGTCGCCCCAAAGTCCAGATTGAGAGAATATAGTTATCAGTCGACTTCCAAATTCAGATTGAGAGAATACAGTTCTTAGTCACCCTAAATTCCAAATTGAGCAAATACAGTTTTTAGTCAACGTCCAGATTCCATATTAATCGAATACAGTCCCTAGTTTCCCCAGATTTCCAAATTGAGCGAAAATAGTTCTCAGTGCCCCAAAGTCCAAATTGAGCGAATATAGTTCTCAGTCAACTTCCAGATTCCAAAGTGAGCAAATATAATTCTCAGTCACCCCAAAGTCCAGATTGAGTGAATACAGTTCTCAGTCGACTTCCAAATTCCAGACTGAGCGGAAAAAAAAATTTTTATTTTCCTCTTTTTTTTCAAAAAAAAAAAAAATTATTTTCCCCCATTGTTTGGAGGGGGAGGGGAGATGTAATTTAGATAATAAAAAATATCTCGATCTTTTTATTTGACAAAAATTCTGGAAATTTTTTTTTAACTCAAATAAAGTTGTGCTTTTTACACTTTTAACGCCTTCCCATCTATCAAACTAACCCATGATCTACTATTCCTAAGCTTTAATGTTGTTTAATTTTTCATGTTGAGATAATAATTTTAATGATAATCGTGATAGTCACAATATGTGAATGATATTATAACTCATCAAAACTAATTACTAAATATGGATCTATAGAAACTTTAAGAGTATCATCATATTATGTTCAATCACAAATATTTAATAATAAAATCTGTGAATTACCAAATCCAAAAGAAAAAAAAAATCTTTGAATTACAAAAGCCCACAGGTAATGTTACAAAGAACGCAAGCACATCTCCTGTGTAATCAATTTACCTCTTGCTTTTCTAGCATATTATCATCTAAATAGCTCCAAAAAAACCTGTATTTTATAACCTACATTTGAATATAAATTATTATAAAAAAACTTCTATGAACAAAAAAGGAGAAAACTCCTTAAGGTGCAAAATTGTAATTACTTTCAAGTAAATGTACTGAACATCTAAAACAAACTCTTGTGCAAACATTTAAACAAAACTTTGATATTGCTATAATTTCTAGTGCAAAAGCTCAAAGAAAAAGGAAAAGAAGTTCTACAATTGACTTTTAATAAAATTCAAATTTTAGTGACAAAGTTGATGACCTAAAGAAGCCAAATACCTATTGGTTCTAAAATAAAATCTAATTTTTTTTTATAGCATTTATGAAGTAAATCATCATATGTTTTAATGATGTTCATCATATTTGGTTCAAAACACCCAAGGGCACCCACCCAAAGCAGATTAGTTGCAAATTAAAGTCTTTCATGTTGGGCTAGTGAAGTTTTTTAAGCCTTGGGTTTATAAACAAAATATAGCCTAAAATTAAAAATTTCAACCTTGTCACCCTTCAATTTCCAATGACAAGCTGTGTTGTTTTTCCAAATTAAAAATGTCAACAAACTTCAAATTGGTAGCTACCTAGATAGAGTTAGGACAAGTGGACTTAATGCCAAAAGTGAACTGTAGGATTAATATGAACTACCTATGCAGACTAATATAAACCACCAGTGCAAATGAACCAACTGGTAACTTAAGCAAATGAATCAATAGGAACACTGAATTTGAAGCACAAATCTAGCAATAATAACTTCAAAACCAACCCAAAAACTCAATCCACAATGTAGTAAATAACAATTGCTAATATGATAATGGGAACCAATCTATACATGCAAATATTAATAGACATAGAAGAGATTAGAAATATAGTAATATACCTAACACCAGCATTACCAACACAACCAATTGCCACACCAGCAGCAAGCCCAGCAAAATCACAAGCAAGACCAAAAGATATATGTGCATAATCATCAAAAGTGTAATTTTACTTGGCATTTGGGTTAAATTATTTACAAATGATAACATCAATAGCGAGGTTGTAAATAGTAAATAACAAAACCCCAGCCATAACCTGAACAATGACTTTCATCTCCAATTCAAGCCTCATCACACCCATCAATGCCATTCCCAACCTACATGCTCACCAAAGATTAAAAAACTAAATTAAAAATTCCAAAATAATAAGAAGCTACTTATTTTTATTTCTTCCCAAATCTTATAATTTTGTGGTATAACCCAAGAATGAGAATCTATAACACAAAATGAGGAAATTAACGGAGGGGAAAAAAATAGCAACTAAACTAATTTATGAAATTTACAAATGAAAATTTTCTCTTAGCCCAAATAGAAATTCTCCATATGAATAATATCCTTTGTTCTTCCGCACACCTACACCAAAATTAGAATTAAGAAGCAATTGATGACAAAAAAGTATGTTTAAGGATTTCTTCGAGAGAGAAGGTACCTGTGAGGAGATCGTCAGAAACTTGCATACAACCAATTTGTTATTCTCCTTTTTCTCCGTTTGATTTACTCCATCTCAGTTTTGTTAGGATTAGTGCCCTTAAATCCTATTGTATTATGCTATGTACAATATTATGTATGACATTATGTATGACTTAATATTGTGATTAATAAAGTTGTTTTATTATTATCTAAAATAATGGTAGCGTGAATATTTGGACATTATCATATAGTCCATGAGATGCATAGTATGTGATTTATGTGATTTAGTAACAGAAGATATAAGTCACAAGTTCTTTGTAAACTCAGAATTTTAGATCGTAGTCGGTGATGAAATTAGGTATTTCATCTGCGAAGATTATAACATATCAACTAAGATGATTTGTCTTGATCATGGAAATGGAGACTTCTAGTTAATGTGTTGATATATTTTAAGAGTTAAGACATATTAAACTGGACCTCTGTGAGATTTATTATTCTCCTAACAACTGTCAAATGAATAATAAATCTCACGACTTCTATTTGCATGAACTCTTAATCCTGAGAGAATAATGGACCTGATCATGAAGTATAGGTTGCTTTGATATATCAGAAGTGAAATCTAAAGTAACGATCAAAACCTCAGGATGTTGGACAGCCACATTTAGTGTTGATGGAACATATATTCTAAAGATGGAATTCATAGTCTCTTAACGGTGATACAAAACATTCCCTTGAGATAAGTTTAATGGGTTCAGTTATTTAGAGAGTTAGGCCTAACCACTTTGGTAAGAAATTACTAAAGTATATATTTATGAAATTGGATTTCATAAATATATGATGAATAACTTTAAGGGATTAAACCGGGTACTCAAGGACTAAGATGTAGTAATTCACAAAGTGGCAGTCTACATTTATGACTTTGTATTACTACGAATATTTTATGAAGGGGTTGCATGTACAATAAAATCTTGGGATATAATTTATTAATAAGGCCTAGAGTGCAATTATATTTATATAGTAGTATTAAATATAATTAATGGTAACTTTGGACTTGTCAAGAGTTGACAGAAAAACCCAAGGCCCATTGGAGCTAATGTCTTATTTGTTTCCTTTTGGTCCCATTCCAAGCCACGTACTAGAGCCCAATTGGAAAGGCCTAAAAGGCTAACCCAATTAGATAATCAGTTATAAGAAAAGAAATATACAGAATTTTGTAAGAACAAGAAATGGTGTGTATGTGAGTGTTGGACACTCACTCATTCTCTCTTGAAAAGACACATATAATTGATTGAGAAACCACACTTCTTGGGAATTAGTGGAATTGGAGTGAAGATTAAAAATGTTCCCAAAAACTTTTGATCTTTGTTTTGAAATTCACTACACCAAGGTACACTCTCTTGATTCCATATTCTGAAATTTACTTAGTGCATGTTATCAATTGCAAATGAAGTAGATCTGTTAATTTTCCGCTGCGTATGTTTTGTATACGATAAAACATGTATTTATCCAACAAGTTTGTTCCTCCATCTTCACTTTCTCTTAGTGATTGAGTTTGATTGGACTTTAGGGTAGAGGCTCTAGATCTTGGAGTTCCAAAAGCTGAGGTTTTTTAGGGATTATAGGAGCAAAGATGTGGATTATGAACGTAGAGGACATTAATGATTATTTTTTTGACTATTCATCGGTTTTATTTTTCTTTTTTTGGAATGAGAGGTTCATTGATTTTGGAATCTTTGATTTTAGCAGTCTATTAACTCAAATGGCATATTATTCATTGTTTTTTTTTTTATTATTGAAATTAGAGGTTCATTGATTTTGGAGTCTTTGATTTTAGCAGCCTATTAACTCAATTGACATCAAAAAATAAAAAAGTAAAATGGAAAACATGGTATAAAACACATGGCACAAAATCAGAACTCTAATTTAGAATTCTAATTTGAATTTCTCTCAGTTTTACCTATTATTATTATTATTATTATTATTATAGATGACTTATAAATTCGAATTATTTTTAGTTATAAAAAAATGCTCATAAATATAAAATCATTCAAACTCTCTCTTCCTCTAATTTTATATATAGTGTTAGATATATGATTATGTTTTTTATTATTTATTTATATTGGACTCCTCGATTTTTACTTTAAATTAACTCATTTGGCACAAAAATTAAAAAAATTTCGAAACACTTGCTGTAAAATTAAACTCTAATTAAAATCCAATTTTTACGATAAATTAACTAACTTGGTTCAAAATTTTAAAAATTTTGATTAGATGAGACACGTAACACAAAATTAGACTCTAATTGAATTCTAATTTAAAATCTAATTGGGTTTTCTCTCATAACGGAGCACCAAAGGTTCTGATAGATACGAACAAAGGAGCAAAGGACCAACAACACTATCGGCCAAGGAAGGAATGGCTCTGATACCAAAAAGGGAGGGGGACCAAGCGCAAAGGGGCAGAAGCACCAGAAGCACACGGTAGCAATAGTATAAAGAAAATAAATAGAACCAGCCAAGAAGGCGGTAGCACAATTAATTATCAAAATAATTTAAACAAGTATTAAGGTGGTAGAACCAGCCAAGCAGTATAACATTAAAACAGAAAGTGAATAAGAAAGTACTGAATTAATACTGAAAGTAGTTAAACATATACAAGATTACAAATAAACAAATAATTTTTTGAAATACTCATACCATAGGTCAAAAGACCTAAACATGGCCTTGCTTTCTAAAATACATTTCTATATATCAAAGGGCAAGTTGGCGACAGCACATCTTAGTTGAAATTGTGTCTTAAGACTCAATTTAGCATAATCCGTACTCATTATAGTTAGTTTATCCATGGAATGGATATCCTCCATTAAAAATGGTTTAACAGCAACTCTATGAATGGAATATTGATGGTCTTTCTGAACAAGAAATTATTAACAAAATGGGTCACATGTCTATGGTTGCCATCACTTACATGAACAATCATAGCCTTGATCATCCTGAAATTGTTGAACTTCTTTCTACTGGTTTTTCGGGCACTCTTCGCGAATGGTGGGATTCATATCTCACAGAAGACTCCAGAGAATCTATTAAACACACTATAAAGAAAAATGATGATGGTTTTCCTATTTTCGATGAAAAAAGGAATTCTGGCATCCCTGATGGTGTAAACACCCTAGTGTATACTATTCTCAAACATTTTGTTGGTACCCTTACTAATGTTTCATCTCGAGTTTCTGATTATCTGAATAATTTGAGATGTCCTACTATGTCTGACTATAGGTGGTACCAAGCTGTTTTTCTTTCCAGGGTTATGCTTTGGAAAGATTGCAAAAAGCCATATTGGAAAGAAAAGTTTATTGACGGTCTACCTCCTATTTTTGCTCATAAGGTAAAACAAGAATTAATTAGAAAAAATGATTCTATTGATTACGAAAACTTAACTTATGGTGATATTCTAAGCACTATTAACAAACTAGGTATTAATATGTTCAATGATGAAAAATTGTTAAAAATCAATTGAAAAATAAGAAAAAAGCTAAATATGAAATGGGAAATTTTTGTGAACAATATGGTTTACCCCCTATTGCTCCTTCCAGTCAAAAGAGGGAAAAACATGATAAAAGACACAAAAATATTCATCATAAAAGATACAAAACCAACTTTGTTAAACCAAACGACGTTGATGAGAAAAAGAAAAATATTTCTAAAAGATATGTTAATCAAAACCCTGCCAAAGGAAAATGTTTTAATTGTGGAAATTCTGGTCATTACAGTAAAGACTGTAAAGAAAAACCTAGAAAGTTGAAAAATAAGCTCAGTATGTTAAACATCAATGATAAAGATCAAGAAGATCTATTCTGAATCCTTGAATCAAACAATTCGTCTGATTCTATGGAAGACGATTTATCATCTCATCTGATTCCTGCTATCACTCTGCTGATGAATCTTCTGGTTCACCTAATATTAAATTTTGTTGCAGAGATTCTTGTTGTAATGCTATTAAAACTATTAACACTCTCACAAAGCATGAAGAAAATGAAAAATTGTTAATTACTTTAATAAATCAAATCCAAAACCCTGAATTGCAAAAAGAATACCTTGATAAATTCAAGAAAAATCTAACCAAAGATGAAAATTCTAAAAAACTTAAATCAACAATAAGTTTTGAAGAAACTTTGGAAAGATTTAACAAAAAAAAAAAAAAACCTAAAGAATTAACTATTGATGATCTGAAACATAAACTCAATATTGTTGAACAGGATATTGACAACTTAAAACATGAGTTTGAAACTACTAAAAAAGACAATGTTAACATAAAACAAGAATTGTTATTATTAAAAATTGATAAAAATCTTGATAAGCAACAGTCTAATAATGAACAAGATGAGCACAAAGAAAGAGATGATTCCTGTCAACAAGCTCTTCTTTCGGGTACAGGTATTGCTGATGCTATTAACTCTCATATCAATCTTGTTAATAAAACTATTCCTCCAAAATGGTTTACAAAAGTAAATATTGTTGTTGCTCCTAATTACAATTTTGATGTTATTGCTATGATTGACTCTGGTGCAGATATGAATTGTATTCAAGAAGGATTGATCCCTTCTAAATATTTTGAACAGTCTACTGAGAGACTTGTTTCTGCAAATGGTTCCCAAATGAGAATCAAATATGAATTGAGCAATGCTCATGTTTACCATAATAATGTTTCTTTCAAGATTCCTTCTGTTCTTGGTAAAAATATGCATGACAAAGTGATTCTTGGACTTCCATTCATTAACACTTTGTATCCCTTTCTTGTTGACCATGATGGAATCACTTCTGATCCTTTTGGACAGAGAGTAAAATTCAAATTCGTTTCAAAGCTTGAAATTGATATTGACTATGATATTAACTCTTATTATACTGCAGAATCATTCTTCCAATTAAGGACTCTTGCTGCTGTAGAGCATACTGCTGATAAAAATACCACTAGTAAGTGGCATATAATGTCTTCCTCAGCATTAAGGAAAAACAAGGGGAAAGCACCTGCACTAGACTATCCTCAAGACAAAAGAATCCCAACGGGACAATCTTTTGTAATACATGAAGGTACATCTTCTAGGAGAAATTCTAGTAGATTAACATTCTTTCAGGAATCTATCCCGGCAGAGGTGACATTTTCCAGTAGTGATATGGTTATTATTCTGCAGGAAGTTTTGACAAAAACACTACAATTCCATAATGGATCTTATAGTGAGCTACTTGCCCCTATTAAAATTCTTCTTGATAATCTCCAAGCTGCTTATTCTATTAACCATCGTAAACTCTTCAAGAAAACCCTCTAAGCTCTTGAAATCCACCTTGTTAACATTTCTACTCAAAATGAAGTCTATAAAAGCCTTCTTGTTGACCTCAGTGCCAAAAATGAGACCTATAAAAAACTCTTTGATAAACCCACTTTAGAAAATGAGGCCTTTGAAGGCCATACTTAGGAGGCTTTTGCAAGCCATTCTATTAACCATGAAACCTTAACTAGTCAACTCTTTGGCAAAGAGGATATCCATTCCATGGATAAACTGACTATAATGAGTACGGATTATGCTAAATTGAGTCTTAAGACACAATTTCAACTAAGATGTGCTGTCGCCAGCTTGCCCTCTGATATACAGAAATGTATTTTAGAAAGCAAGGCCATGTTTAGGTTTTTTGACCTATGGTATGAGTATTTCAAAAAGAGTTAGATGTTGATGACAATGTTTTTATTCAACTAAATTGGGAAGAATATTCTGGAAAGAGTTCCCGTGTTTATGAAAGAAAGATGCATCCTTTTCCTGGCCTCTTAATTAATTATGAGGATGATGAATTGGATGAGGAAGAAATGGATCCAGATTGGTTATCCCAAATGTTTGAGTTTGGTTTTATTAGAATGATCCAAGTCTCAAATCGTGGTCAGATCAACCAACTCCCACAGATTATTCAACAAGCTGCCGCCCGTGCCAACAGCCCTTCTGTAACTATTAGATGTTGAAGTACTCTTCCAAAATGGGAAAGAGATAATTGGATGAATGTGCAACCCTCTAAACATCTCATTCTTGTTAACGGACACACTCATCAAGGACCATGGTATACGAGAAACTCTTACCTGTCCTTCAAAAATCCCTATGCTCTTGCAGACTGTTAAGGAAATTATTTCAATAATAAAATTCTTGAGGTTATCCAAAACCTTTGGAAAGATTATCATTTCTGTTAGGTTCTAAAGATTAGGGACTAATGTATTTAGAACTTCAATTTGTATGTTGGCAAACCATGATCAAAACAATGTTTAGTCGTGTGTTAGACTTGCTCAAAGTATGGGTCTTATTGTAAAGTTGGAATCGAGTTTTTATGCAGAAGTACTGTTCACTTTCTGTATGACTCGATCGATCGAAAATCGTGCAGAACGTTTTTCTGCAGAAAAATCCAACTCAGCCCAAGCCTGTTTTAATGTATAGGGTTTTATGTTTTGCCCTAAGTATAAAAGGGAAAACCCTAGCCACGTTTTTAGAGTTCTGTTTTGCTGTGTTTGTGAATCTTTCTGTGAGATCTAGAGATGTTTACCTTCACATACACTTAGGGTTTACAAACTTGAGATTTATGTCAAGAGTTGTGTAGATCGTTACAGTTGCAGAATCAAGAGAACACAAAGATATACAAGCAGGTGCGCTTGTGGATTTGCTGAAGAATTCCGGAAAGAAGGAGTCCGTGGTCTCGGAGCTATCATGGGGTCATGGTAGTAAGTTTCCTACACTCGGATAGCAATAAGATGTTAGTGGTCTAAGTCTATTGTGTAAACTTTGATTCTTTCATAGTGGATTCAGTTTACCTTGAGGATAGCTAGGTCAAATCCTCTCCAGGTTTTTACCGGTGTGGTTTCCTGGGTCATCAGATCTTTGTGTTATTTATTTTCCGCTGCTTTGTTATTTTTGATTAATTGTGTTAACCTAGTTTTAATTAAATTACCTAAGTTAATCACTTGGCTAATTCACTAGGTTAATCTGTTGGGTTTAAGGGGTCTAAACGAACTGACAATTTCGAAGGAAATGCAGATCGAATTACTGTATTTGGTCTAAAACCTTATGGAACTGCTATTCAACATCTTTCTATTGCTGATTATATTAACCCAAAGAACTTCACCAACCCTTTGAAGAATCCTGTTTATGAACACTTGTTATATTGTGGTTTTTGCAATCAGTATACCACTTATCATGAACATGACTGCAATAATGATCCTCCATGGGATCCTTACGATGGCTATTCTGATTACTGTGACACAAACTAATGTCTTGATGTTCTTTTCCAGCTTTTACTTTGCTGTCCCCCATGGGAATCTACTGTTGACCACTTTTGGCACAAAAAGCCAAAATCCTGTCTTCTGGCTTTTGGTAAAGCCCCTGCTGTCCCTCACGGGTCCTGATATGAATAGCAAAAAAGTCACTGTTCATTTTACTATTCACTGTTAAACTTTTGCTTTATTTACCTATATAAGGGGGGATGTCCCTTATTGTTAACTCAGAACTTTCTTTGATAAGTTTTCTTCCTAGAGCTAGTTTAGAGATATTAGAGAGTTTCTCTCTCCCCCTCCTAAACTTCCCTCAGGAATTATCCCTGTTTACTAAGCTTGTAATCTGGTAACCACTACTGTAAGTGTGCTACCACTGTTTATCTTGTTTATCTGTAATCTTGTATATGTTTAACTACTTTTAGTATTAATTCAGTACTTTCTTATTCACTTTCAGTTTTAATGTTATACTGCTTGGCTGGTTCTACCGCCTTAATATTTGTTTATGTTAGGTTCTAAGAGCTTAGAAAAATTGGCAAATCGTGAGCACACAAGAACATACAAGCTGCAAAAAGAAGATTTCAGAATTTGCCTGGTTTGATCGATCGAAAAACAGGTTCGACCGATCGAGAATCGTATTTGCAGAATTTTAAGTTGGCCCAAACAGCAGTTCTAGCCCATTAAGGATTAGGGTTTCAGATCTACTTCTCCCACTATATAAAGGAAACCCTAAGCACATTTTTTATAAGGGCTTTTTAGAGAGAGAAGAGTGTGCCTCTTTTGTATTTAGGGTTTTATTCCTAAAACCTCTCTTATAACTTCTACCGGTGTTGTTGAAGAATCTCAAGATCCGGTATTGCTGAAGTTGCTGCCTTCTCTAGTCATCAAAGATGCTAATGATCTAAACCTTCAAGGGTGGTCTTGGAGTCATAAACAGGAGAGTTTGTGTTGCTAAACCTTTGAGTGGGATCTCAAAGTCACAAGCGTGGGTGTTTGTGTTTTGCAAAGATTAAAGAAAGAAGGAGTCCGTGGATCTCAGAGCTGTCACGTGGTCGTGGTAGTAAGTTTCCTACACTTGGGTAGCAATAGGATGTTAGTGGTCTAAGTCGCTATTGTGTAAACTTCAATTCTTTCTAGTGGATTTGCTATTTTACCTTGAGGATAGCTAGGTTAAATCCTCCCCAGGTTTTTTACCGGTTTGGTTTTCCTGGGTCATCAGATCTTTGCGTTCTTTATTTTCCGCTGCTTTATTGTTTATGACTATTTGTGTTTAACCTAGATCTGAATAATAAACCTAAGTATTCACTTGGTTAATTAATTAGGTTAAACAATCTAGTTTACAGGGGTCTAAACGAACTGACAAGTGGTATCAGAGCAGGTAGCTCTTCTGTTGTAGATCCTTTGATCTAAGAGTTGATCCTTGATCCCTGTTATCATGGATAATTTTAAGTGTCTTATTGTTTTTGATTGTGATGATTTGAATAAGAAGGACACTGTTGTTTCTGTTGATCTTTTTGATGCTTGTGAAACTCTTCGTAAGGAATTATTGAAAACTATGAGAATTGCTAAGAAATTCAAGGAAGAGTTAAAATTGGCTAATCTTGAAAAAGAGGAATTGGTTGTTAGATCTAAGAGTTAAAATTTCTGTGTTCCTTCTTGTCGTCGTTGGCGCCACCCTAGGTGTAAAGTGAATTCCTAGAATCAGATCTCAGTAAGGCCCGTTTGAGCCAGAGAGGGCGTGTAGGGCATGAGAAAAGGTATAAGGTTATTTAGGGTCTGTGTTACAAAATGCAACGGTTGTGAGAAAAACATGATAATTGAGTGTTAAAACTAGGATAGTATGGATAAGATGTGGAAATCCAACTCCTCTGTTAGCTTCAGGATTGATTGTCCTCCTGACATCATTAATGAAGAAGATCAAGTTGTTGAAGAGAAAGAAATTCCGGATTTTCGAAAATGGAATATCCCCAAGGTTAATATTAAAACTATTTACAATACTACTTGGCATGAGAATACTGGATTTTCTCAATATCGAGTGAGAACTGTTGAACAAACATTTTCTATTTCCAGACATCATGAAAAATGTTGTTTGTTTTCCAAAAAGAATATTAACGAATTTCTTGCCATAAAATTGAAATATTTACACATTGGTCTTGTTCATGTTGCTGTTAAACCACTTGCAAGAAAAGGTATTAATGCTTCTGCTCTAATGTGTTTAAGAGCTGCTAGATTTAGAAAATTTAAAGATAGCATTCTTGGCATGATTATTGCTTCTTTATATGATGGTCCTATTTACTTTGATGTTTACCCTGATATTTGTCTTGCTCTTAATGATCCTAATATTGTTAAAGCTTTGACTTTAAATATGTTAACCTCTGGTTATGATATGGATGAAGGTAGTAAACCTTTTGCTCTTATTTATCAAATTTACTATAGACTTGTAGGTTCGCAGTTGAATCCTCGAGCCGCCCATATTAAAGATCCTTCTGGAAAAACCATGTTAATTCAATGTTCAACTTCATATGCAAAAATTGAAGTTCCAAAAATGATTCGTTGGGAAGATGTAAACCTTCCTAAGGAATGGTTATTGGAAAATGTTTCACCACCTGCTAAACCTATTTATCATGAAACTGATCTTACAAATATTATGGAACTGTTAAAATAAGTTTTCATGATGATAAACCTTTAAGAATCAACGAAGGAAGACATTCCTTTGCTGGATCTGAAAATGTTTCCAAAAGAGATCAAGATCTTGCTGATTATTTACAAAAGAATTTTGTTAAACCTGAATTAAAGATAAAAGGAGTTTCAAGTAATAACTCCCAAGTTAGCACTGCTTTTTATTCAACTAAACCTAAAACTTCTTCTCCGTATGAGAAATCTGTTGAAGAAGAAAAAGAAGAGACAAAATATGTGTCTCCTTCTGGTTCTGATTTTCAAACTGTTGAACCTCCTACTTATCAAAACCAATTGAGAGTTTTAACTTCTCTTAATCAAAGTTTTGAAATTGATATGGTTGGCTTGTACAATGAATTTATTCTTGCTAAAAATAGGGATAAAAGAAGATTTTACCAAAGTACTTTTGCTTAATTTGAAAAAGATCGTGTTAAAAGGAAATGGAAAGAAAAAATGAATGTTTTAAAAAGACATATTCTGTTTTTTGATTTTCTTGAAAACCATTATGTTTCAAAAGATCCTGTCCAACAAAATCATTTGAACGTAATCAAGAAATCAAATTTTGTTAAAGAAGATAAAACTGTTGTTAGGACTAGCCATCCGCCTCTTGAGACAATTCTTATGACTTGTCAAAAGACGGAGATAAAAGCTTCTCCTTTCAAAATTGCTGATGCAAAAACCCCTGCTTCTGGTATTATTGAACAATGTAATTTTGCTAATAAGTCTTTGCATATTATTGGTCAACAGCTTGACCGTATTGAGGAAAAAATTGTTGAACAAACTGTTTCTACAAAAGCTGAGAAACCTTTGATTGATTTACCCAATCAAAGAGAAAAAATTGCTTTTAAAACTTCTCAGTCAAAAACCCTTGACATTGTTGAAAAAATGCTTTCTGATTTAAAAGTCAAGACTGAAAATACTACTTCTACTTCTAATGTTGCTGCTGTTATTTCAGAAAATAGTAAAGAAACTGTTTTTAAAGAAAATACAGATTCTGAATCATCTTCTCCTGTTAACGCAAAAAATATTTTTAATAATTCTTTTACTAAAACTGATTCATACTGTTTTGAAACTATTAATGTCCTTACTAAGTCTGCTAAAAAATCTGATAAAAAGAAATCTAAAACATTAATAGTTAATTATATCCAACAAGAAATTGCTTTTGTTAACTGTGATATAATTGAATTAAAAAATAAATGCAAAAATGATAATCAAAACCAAAGTATCACTGATACTGTTGATCTTCATATTACTCTTATTAACAAAATGCTTCCTCCAAAATGGTTTACAAAGGTTAGAATTATTGTTTCTCATGATTATCACTTTGATGTTGTTGCCATGATTGATTCTGGTGCTGATTTGAATTGTATTCAAGAAGGATTGATTCCTTCAAGATATTTTGAAAAGTCTACTGAAAAACTGGCTTCTGCAAATGGTTCTCAGATGAGAATCAAATATGAATTGAACAATGCTCATGTTTGCCATAATAATATTTGTTTCAAGATTCCTTCTGTGCTTGTCAAAAATATGTATGATAAAGTGATTCTTGGACTTCCATTTATTCATGCTTTGTATCCATTTCTTGTTGAACATGATGGAATTACTACTGATCCCTTTGGACAGAAAGTAAAATTCAAATTTGCTTCAAAATCTGAAATTGATATTGACCATGCTTTGAATTTGATTCATGCTAAATCTAATCATCTTGACTTCCTTAAAGAAGAAGTCAAATATAAGAAAATTGCTGAACATCTTTCTGATAAATTATTACAATCAAAAATTAATAATTTTCAGAAAATACTGACTGATAATGTTTGTTCTGATTTTCCCAATGCTTTTTGGCATAGGAAGAATCACATTGTTAACCTTCCTTATAATAAAGACTTTAATGAGAAAAACATTCCTACTAAAGCTCGACCCATACAAATGAATGCTGATATGGTAGAGTTTTGTAAGAAAGAAATTCTAGACCTACTTGATAGAAAACTGATTAGAAAGAGCAAGTCCCCTTGGTCATGTACTGCTTTCTATGTTCAAAAAAATGCTGAGATTGATAGAGGAACCTCTCGCCTAGTGATCAACTACAAACCTTTGAACAAAGTTTTAGAATGGATTAGGTATCCTATTCCAAATAAAAAATGACTTAGTTCATAGACTGAGTAATGCGGTGATCTTCTCTAAGTTTGATATGAAGTCTGGTTTTTAGCAAATCCAGATTAGTGAAGATGATAGATACAAAACCACTTTCACCACTCCTTTTGGTTATTATGAGTGGAATGTTATGCCCTTTGGTCTCAAGAATGCCCCCAGTGAATTCCCAAATATTATGAATGACATTTTCATTTCATTCAGCCATTTCACCATTGTTTATATTGATGATGTTCTTGTTTACTCTAATTCTATTGATGAACACTGGAAACATTTGAACTCGTTTCTAGAAACAATCAAAAGAAATGGTCTTGTTGTCTCTGCTAAGAAAATCAAACTGTTCCAAACGAAAGTTCGTTTTCTTGGATTTGATATTGCTAATGGACAAATCCACCCTATTGATAGAGCTATTCAATTTGCTGATAAATTTCCTAACATCATCACTGATAAAACTCAGCTTCAAAGATTTCTTGGTTCTCTGAATTATGTTGCTGATTTTTATAAGGATTTGAGGAAGCAATGTAAACCTCTTTTGATCGGCTTCAAAGTAATCCTCCTCCTTGGACTAATATCCATACTACTCTTGTTAAACAGATCAAAACTTATGTCAAGTCTCTTCCCTGTCTTGGTATTCCTACTGTTAATGCTTTCAAAATTGTTGAAACTGACACCTCTGACATAGGTTATAGAGGTATTCTGAAACAAAGAGTTTCACCAGATTCATTTGAACAAATTGTTCGCTTCTATTCCGGAATTTGGAATACTGCACAACTAAATTATAGTACTATTAAAAAAGAAATTTTATCTATAGTACTATGCATTTCAAAATTTCAAAGTGATTTGTTAAACCAAAAGTTTTTACTTCGTATTGACTGTAAAAGTGCTAAGTATGTTATTGAAAAGGATGTTGAAAATATTGCTTCTAAACATATTTTTGTCCGATGACAAGCTATTTTAAGTGTTTTTGATTTTGATATGGATTATATCAAAGGTTCCCAAAACACTATCCCTGATTTCCTCACTCGTGAATTTCTGCAAAATTCACCAATGGCAAGTAGGCGGTCGAAAGACAAAGGCCCTGCCAATGAAAACCAAATTGTTAAACGTGAACCTACCTCCTCTTTGCAAACTGTTAACCGTTATAATGCTTTAGGTACCATACCTAAACTTAACTACTCCTCTGTCTTGGCCTCCTCTTATGATCCCTATTCCATAACCCCTGTGCATCAACCAGTCAAGACTACTTTTCCTAGAAATATTTCTCAGTATGTTAGAAAACAATATTTCCAAAACCTATTCTCTATTGAACCCAATAGGTCTCCCATTGTTGATCCCCTTCAACTTGCTAAAAGCTATTTTCCTCCAGAATTCCATTGGATCCCTAAACATGGAAAAAAGAATTTACAATATTACTCTAATCTCCTCCGTCATGAGAAATCCATCACTATTAACACCATTGCTGATAAATTTGACACGTCCAAGATTATTTACCATAGTGTTTACATTGTTAATATCATTTCTGAGAAAAAATAGGGTTCTTCCCCAAATGAAACGAGAATGATGCCAAACTGCCCCATTCCCTATTCTTATCATGATTACATCATTGTCTGGTTCAGATTTATGCTCCACCAAAATGATACTATGACTCATTCTTGGTTTGTTAACTTTGATAAGCATTACACTGGATATTTGCCCTTTTGGTTTGCCCGCTGGTGGTCCTAGTTTGGTCTTATTCTTGACTTATTACTTGCACCTTTAATAGATGGCTTCAAGTTATTTTCAAGGGGATACAGAGTTGATCCTCAAAATGCCAAGGTCAAGTTCCCTGCTTTGCTCCATTTTGTTAAACGTCACAAGGTTCCTTGGATTCTCAAATGGCAATATGAGATTAATAATGATAAGAATGCTCTTACTCGACATTGGTATGTTAAATGGTGGGATAGATTTCCTCACACCCAAAGTATTATTGCCACTATCAACAAAGAATTCTCAAGCTTTGCTATTCATCCTATTGACAATAATTATTCAACAGTTCAAACCCCTACTCAGGCGAATTCACCTTCCCCTTCATCCATTAAAAATATTAAACCTAAACCACCCGTTAAAAAGAAGAGCTCCCCTCTTGATGATCTCCGAAAAGGTCCTGATGCCCTTTTTGCTCTCCTCAAGTGTGTTGAAGATCTAGTTGCCAACAGAACCACAGAAGAAGAAAAGTCAAATGCTTCCTTTGAAGAATCTGTTGCCAATAACCCCTATTACTCTTATGATGAGAAATTGTTTGGACATGATGAAGACTCTTCTGACCTAGGAGATATTTGATGTTGACATGTTTTCCTTTGGTAAAAGCTCCGGCTATTGCTCTGCTTGTCCCCCATGAAAATCTGTTGATTATTTTGTTGACTACTTTTGGTTACTTTCGGCACAAGACGCCAAAATCTTATCTCTTGGCTTCTGGTAAAGCCCCTGCTGTCCCTCACGGATCCTGATATGAATAATAAAAAAGTCACTATTCATTTTACAATTTACTGTTAAACTTTTGCTTTATTTACCTATATTAGGGGGGATGTCCCTTATTGTTAACTCAGAACTTTCTTTGATAAGTTTTCTTCCTAGAGCTAGTTTAGAGATATTAGAGAGTTTCTCTCTCCCCCTCCTAAACTTCCCTCAAGAATTATCCCTGTTTACTAAGCTTGTAATCTGGTAACCACTACTGTAAGTGTGCTACCACTGTTTATCTTGTTTATCTGTAATCTTGTATATGTTTAACTACTTTCAGTATTAATTCAGTACTTTCTTATTCACTTTCTATTTTAATGTTATACTGCTTGGCTAGTTCTACCGCCTTAATACTTGTTTAAATTATTTTGATAATTAATTGTGCTACCGCCTTCTTGGCTGGTTCTATTTATTTTCTTTATACTATTGCTACCCTGTGCTTCCGCCCATTTGCGCTTGGTCCCCCTCCCTTTTTGTGCTTCCGGTGCTTCCGCCTCTTTGCGCTTGGTCCCCCTCCCTTTTTGGTATCAAAGCCATTCCTTCCTCGGCCGATAGTGTTGTTGGTCCTTTGCTCCCTTGTTCATATCTATCTGAACCTTTGGTGCTCCGTTACTGTGTTCCTTCTTGCCGTCGTTGGCACCACCCTAGGTGTAAAGTGAATTCCCAGAATCAGATCTCGGTAAGGCCCGTTTGACCCAGAGAGGGCGTGTAGGGCATGAGAAGAGGTATAGGGTTATTTAGGGTCTGTGTTACGAAATGCAACGATTGTGAGAAAAACATGATAATTGAGTGTTAAAACTAGGATAGTATGGATAAGATGTGGAGATCCAACTCCTCTGTTAGCTCCAGGATTGATTGTCCTCCTGACATCATTAATGAAGAAGATCAAGTTGTTGAAGAGAAAGAAATTCCGGATTTCCGAAGATGGAATATCCCCAAGGTTAATATTAAAACTATTTACAATACTTCTTGGCATGAGAATACTGGATTTTCTCAATACCGAGTGAGAACTGTTGAACAAACATTTTCTATTTCCAGACATCATGAAAAATGTTGTTTGTTTTCCAAAAAGAATATTAACAAATTTCTTGCCACAAAATTGAAATATTTACACATTGGTCTTGTTCAAGTTGCTGTTAAACCACTCCCAAGAAAAGGTATTAATGCTTCTGCTGTAATGTGTTTAAGAGATGCTAGATTTTGAAAATTTAAAGATAGCATTCTTGGCATGATTATTGCTTCTTTATATGATGGTCCTATTTACTTTGATGTTTACCCTGATATTTGTCTTGCTTTTGATGATCCAAATATTGGTAAGGCTTTGACTTTAAATGTGTTAACCTTTGGTTATGATATGGATGAAGGTAGTGAACCTTTTGCTCTTATTTATCGAATTTACTACAGACTTGTAGGTTCACAGTTGAATCCTCGAGCCGCCCATATTAAAGATCCTTCTGGAAAAACCATATTAATTCAATGTTCAACTTCAAATGCAAAAATTGAAGTTCCAAAAATGATTCGTTGGGAAGATATAAACCTTCCTAAGGAATGGTTATTGGAAAATGTTACACCACCTGCTAAACCTATTTATCATAAAACTGATCTTACAAATATTCAACAATATCATGATGGAACTGTTAAAATAAGCTTTCATGATGATAAACCTTTAAGAATCAATGAAGGAAGACATTCCTTTGCTGGATCTGAAAGTGTTTCCAAAAGAGATCAAGATCTTGCTGACTATTTACAAAAGAATTTTGTTAAACCTAAAAGGAGTTTCAAGTAATAACTCCCAAGTTAGCACTGCTTTTTATTCATCCAAACCTGAAACTTCTTCTCCGTATGAGAAATCTGTTGAAGAAGAAGAAGAAGAAGAGACAAAATCTGTGTCTCCTTCTGGTTCTGATTTTCAAACTGTTGAACCTCCTGCTTATCAAAACCAATTGAGAGTTTTAACTTCTCTTAATCAAAGTTTTGAAATTGATATGGTTGGCTTGTACAATGAATTTATTCTTGCTAAAAACAGGGATAAAAGAAGATTTTACCAAAGTACTTTTTCTCAATCTGAAAAAGATCGTGTTAAAAGGAAATGGAAAGAAAAAATGAATGTTTTAAAAAGACATATTCTGTTTTTTGATTTTCTTGAAAACCATTATGTTTCAAAAGATCCTGTCCAACAAAATCATTTGAACGTAATCAAGAAATCAAATTTTGTTAAAGAAGATAAAACTGTTGTTAGGACTAGCCATCCGCCTCTTGAGACAATTCTTATGACTTGTCAAAAGACGGAGATAAAAGCTTCTCCCTTCAAAATTGCTGATGCAGAAACCCCTGCTTCTGGTATTATTGAACAATGTAATTTTGCTAATAAGTCTTTGCATATTATTGGTCAAACCGTATTGAAGAAAAAATTGTTGAACAAAATGTTTCTACAAAAGCTGAGAAACCTTTGATTGATTTACCCAGTCAAAGAGAAAAAATTGCTTTTAAAACTTCTCAGTCAAAAACCCTTGACATTGTTGAAAAAATGCTTTCTGATTTAAAAGTTAAAACCGAAGGCACTACTTCTACTTCCAATGTTGCTGCTATTATTTCAAGAAAGGTAAAGAAACTGTTTTTGAAGAAAATACAAATTCTGAATCATCCTCTTCTGTTGATACAAAAAATACTTTTGGTAACAGTCTACCAGAAATTAAAAGATTTGTTGGAACCAATCCCATGTCTTTTACAAAAAACTGGTATACTAGACCTACTCCTCCAGATATGTAGTTTGAAGAAAGGGTCTTTCAATCCCAATTCTCTGTTTCTGCTGATAAATTCTATGAATGGAATATTGATGGTCTTTCTGAACAAGAAATTATTAACAAAATGGGTCACATGTCTATGGTTGCCATCACTTACATGAACAATCATAGCCTTGATCATCCTGAAATTGTTGAACTTCTTTCTACTGGTTTTTCTAGCACTCTTCGCGGATGGTGGGATTCATATCTCACAGAAGACTCCAGAGAATCTATTAAACACGCTATAAAGAAAAATGATGATGGTTTTCCTATTTTCGATGAAAAAAGGAACTCTGGAATCCCTGATGGTGTAAACACCCTAGTGTATATTATTCTCAAACATTTTTTTCGTACCCTTACTAATGTTTCATCTCGAGTTTCTGATTATCCAAATAATTTGAGATGTCCTACTATGTCTGATTACAGGTGGTACCAAGCTGTTTTTCTTTCCAGGGTTATGCTCCGGAAAGATTGCAAAAAGCCGTATTGGAAAGAAAAGTTTATTGACGGTCTACCTCCTATTTTTGTTCATAAGGTAAAAAAAGAATTAATTGGAAAAAATGATTCTATTGATTATGAAAACTTAACTTATGGTGATATGTCAACAAACTAGGTATTAATATGTTCAATGATGAAAATTTGTTAAAAATCAATTGAAAAATAAGAAAAAAGCTAAATATGAAATGGCAAATTTTTGTGAACAATATGGTTTACCCCCTATTGCTCCTTCCAGGCAAAAGAGGGAAAAACATGATAAAAGACACAAAAATATTCATCATAAAAGATACAAAATCAACTTTGTTAAACCAAACGACTTTTATGAGAAAAAGGAAAATATTTCTAAAAGATATGTTAATCAAAACCCTGCTAAAGGAAAATGTTTTAATTGTGAAAATTTTGGTCATTACAGTAAAGACTGTAAAGAAAAACCTAGAAAGTTGAAAAATAAGCTCAGTATGTTAAACATCAATGATAAAGATCAAGAAGATCTATTCCGAATCCTTGAATCAAACAATTCGTCTGATTCTATGGAAGACGATTGATATTCCTCATCTGATTCCTGCTATCACTCTGCTGTTGAATCTTCTGGTTCACCTAATATTAAATTTGGTTTCAGAGATTCTTGTTGTGATGCTATTAAAACTATTAATACTCTCACAAAGCATGAAGAAAATGAAAAATTGTTAATTACTTTAATAAATCAGATCCAAAACCCTGAATTGCAAAAAGAATACCTTGATAAATTCAAGAAAAATCTAACCAAAGATGAAAATTCTAAAAAACTTAAATCAACAATAAGTTTTGAAGAAACTTTGGAAAGATTTAACAAGAAAAAACCTAAGAATTAACTATTGATGATCTGAAACAAAAATTCAATATTGTTAAACAAGATATTGACAACTTAAAACATGAGTTTGAAACTATTAAAAAAGACACTGTTAACATAAAACAAGAATTGTTATTATTAAAAATTGATAAAAATCTTGATAAGCAACAGTCTGATAATGAACAAGATGAGCACAAAGAAAGAGATGATTCCTGTCAACAAGCTCTTCTTTCGGGTACAGGTATTGCTGATGCTATTAACTCTCATATCAATCTTGTTAATAAAATTATTCCTCCAAAATGGTTTACAAAAGTAAATATTGTTGTTGCTCCTGATTACAATTTTGATGTTATTGCTATTGTTAGGTTCTAAGAGCTTAGAAAAATTGGCAAATCATGAGCACACGAGAACATGTAAGCTACAGAAAGAAGATTTCAGAATCTGCTTGGTTCGATCGATCGAAAAACAGGCTCGACCGATCGAGAATCGTATCTGCAGAATTTTAAGTTGGCCCAAACAGCAGTTCTAGCCCATTAAGGATTAGGGTTTCAGATCTACTTCTCCCACTATATAAAGGAAACCCTAAGCACATTTTTTATAGGGTTTTTTAGAGAGAGAAGAGTGTGCCTCTTTTGTATTTAAGGTTTTGTTCCTAAAACCTCTCTTATTACTTCTACCGGTGTTGTTCCTTGAAGAATCTTAAGATCCGGTATTGCTGAAGTTGCTGCCTTCTCTAATCATCAAAAGTGCTGATGATCTAAACTTTCAAGGGTGGTCTTGGAGTCACAAACAGGAAAGTTTGTGTTGCTAAACCTTTGAGTGGGATCTCAAAGTCACAAACGTGGGTGTTTGTGTTTTGCAAAGATTCAAGAAGGAAGGAGTCCGTGGATCTTAGAGCTATCATGGGGTCATGGTAGTAAGTTTCCTACACTGGGTAGCAATAGGATGTTAGTGGTCTAAGTCGCTATTGTGTAAACTTCAATTCTTTCTAGTGGATTTGCTATTTTACCTTGAGGATAGCTAGGTTAAATCCTCCCCAGGTTTTTTACCGGTTTGGTTTTCCTGGGTCATCATATCTTTGTGTTCTTTATTTTTCGCTGCTTTATTGTTTTTGATTTATTTGTGTTAACCTAGATCTGTTTAAATTACCTAAGTTAATCACTTGGCTAATTTTCTAGGTTAATCTGTTGCGTTTAAGGGGTCTAAACGAACTTACAAGTGGTATCAGAGCGGGTAGCTCTTCTGTTGTAGATCCTTTGATCTAAGAGCTGATCCTTGATCCCTGTTATCGTGGATAATTTTAAGTGTCTTACTGTTTTTGATTGTGATGATTTGAATAAAAAGGACACTGTTGTTTCTGTTGATTTTATTGATGCCTGTGAAACTCTTCGTAAAGAATTATTGAAATCTATGAAAATTGCTAAGAAATTCAAGGAAGTGTTAAAATTGGCTAATCTTGAAAAAGAGGAATTGATAATGAGATTAGATGAATCTAATAAAAAGAATGAATTTTTGAGAAATCGAATTTCCTCTCAAGATGAGAAGATGAAAAGCTTGGAACAAAAGTTAGTTGAATCTAAAGCTAAAATTGAAAATTTGACTAGTACCAAGCCTGCTGTAGATAACAGAAGTGTTTCTGTTTCTCTTAAGCCTAAAGCTGAAAAAGTTTATATCCCTCCTTTCAAGAGGAATAATAAAGAAAAGGCTTATTTTGCTAGGTTAGACAAAGATAAAAGTTCTGATGTAGACGCTGAAGTTTCTAAACCTATGTCTAAACCTACTGCTAGTGTGCAAAAGAAATCTGTTTTTGTGCCTACCTATCACCTTTGTGGTGTTATTGGTCATATTAGACCAAATTGTTCTTTGTTGAGGCAAAAACCAAAATCTGAGACTAGATTTGCTGTTAGGAATACTGATGTTCCTAAGTTTGTTCCTGTTTGTCACTTTTGTGGTGTCTCTGGTCACATTCGTCCTAATTGTCATAAATTGAAATTTAAAACTTCTGTGTTTCAATCTAGGATATGTGATGATATTTCTCCTGCCATAAGTCCATATAAATTGTTTCATATTCTTTTGAAAAATTTGAGCTTGTTGGTTTGTGAAAGGAATTTGCAGGATTTTAGTCTTTCTCAGAAGATTGGTGTAATCCCTCAAAAACACTCTGCTTCACATGGATTTTCACCTACAAAGCCGAAGACTCGTGCTATACGGGTGAGAAAAGATTCTCTAAGGTGAGTGTTGTTGACTTGTCCCTGATTTAATTCTTTCAATTATTTGTGGACATGTTTTGTTTTTAGTTGTTTTATTTTTTAGGTTGTTTTTTATTAAAAAAAATCCAAAAATATTGAAAATTTTTAAAAAGACAAAAATATTTTATTTTGTGTCTAGTTTTATTTTTCTTGAGGATTACATGAACTATGATATCTCTCTTGATTTAGAACATGCTTGACATTGTGGAGAAATTTGAATAGCATGTGTTCTACAAGTGACAAGCTATTTTTTATTTTGTATGAGTATGTACTAGTTTGTACTTGTACTCATGGGTTAATTAAGAAATTGATATTTCTTGTTTGTGTACCCTCTATAGCTTAGTTAAGCACTGTCATGCATTGCATTTGCATTTTTAATCTTTTAGCTTAATGTGTGCTTTTAGTTTTGGTCATAAAAATTTTTTTAACCAAAAATATTTTTATGTGTTTTGTATTATATATCTTGGATTTATAATCAAGGTTGGCCATATTTATCTTTACATAACATGTTTATGTACCTTGTTTAGCTTGGATGAGCTTATTTATTGCACTTTACTGGCTGAAGTATTTGTTGTGCATGTTGTGTGGGAAGATGTTTGTAGTTTTTGATCACATGATCTTGATCTTGAAATCACATACCTTTGATTGTTGGACTTGAACTTATTGAGAAAGGCATAAATAACCATCTCACCACTGTTTACTAGCCAATCATGAACACCTTAGTGCATATCGTAAGATTTTGTGTTCGAGAAAGTGTAGCACATGCACAAAAAGAAAATAAGGTCTAGCCTCGGATTAAATGTTAAAATTGGTGTGTACATTATTTGGCTATAATTAATTCAAATTAAATAAAATTGGTGTGTACATTATGAGGCAAATTAAGAAACTTACATGATTGCAAGCTTTTATTCTAGGAGATGTGAGAGTTATATGATGTAACTCTTTAGGTGATAGTCTCTTTCAAATTTATGTGATGAATTTTGTAGACTATGTGATTGATTACTATTCACATATCACCTCACATGTCTCTCAAACTTTTGCTAGTTGCACACACTACACCAGTTACTCTTTGCTATACTTTGTACATGTTATTGTGTGTGATTTTGTTGTGGCCATCCAAGATTATATGTTCCTTGATTTTGATGCAAAATTTGAGTTTTAAGGACAAATTGATTGAAAATCTTAATTTTGGAAGATCTGGGCTGTATTCATGTGTTTTTGAAAAACTTTTAGTCTCATACTCATGCATTTCATTCATGAAATATTGTGCTTTGAGGAGTTTCTGCATTAAATTGCTCTGTTTTTCAAAAATTTGAGTTTTCCAGAATTTCGACCGATTGAATCTGTCTCTCGACCGATCGAAATTGTGATTAAAATTTTTGGTTTGATTCTGTCTGACTCTATTGGTATTCGATCGATTCTCGATCGATCGAAACTGAAAAATTTTTGTAAGTTCGTTTAGACCCCTGTAAACTAGATTGTTTAACCTAATTAATTAACCAAGTGAATACTTAGGTTTATTATTCAGATCTAGGTTAAACACAAATAATCATATCAAGTAAAGCAGCGGAAAAATAAAGAACACAAAGATATGATGACCCAGGAAAACCAAACCGGTAAAAAACATGGGGAGGATTTAACCTAGCTATCCTCAAGGTAAAATAGCAAATCCACTAGAAAAAATTGAAGTTTACACAATAGCGACTTAGACCACTAACATCCTATTGCTACCCAAGTGTAGGAAACTTACTACCACGACCACATGATAGCTCCGAGATCCACGGACTCCTTCTTTCTTTGTTCTTTGCAAAACACAAACACCACCGTTTGTGACTTTGAGATCCTACTCAAAGGTTTAGCAACACAAACTCTCTTGTTTGTGACGACAAGACCACCCTTGAAGGTTTAGATCATCAGCACCTTTGATGACTAGAGAAGGCAGCAACTTCAGCAGTACCGGATCTTGAGATTCTTCAAGGAACAACACCGGTAGAAGTTATAAGAGAGGTTTTAGGAACAAAACCCTAAATACAAAAGAGGTACACTCTTCTCTCTCTAAAAAGCCTTATAAAAAACGTGCTTAGGGTTTCCTTTATATAGTGGGAGAAGTAGATCTGAAACCCTAATCCTTAATGGGCTAGAACTGCTGTTTGGGCCAAATTAAAATTCTGCAGATACGACTTTCGATCGGTCGAGCCTGTTTTTCGATCGATCGAACCAAGCAGATTCTGAAATCTTCTTTCTGCAGCTTACATGTTCTTGTGTGCTCACGATTTGCCAATTGTTCTAAACTTTTAGAACCTAACAATCTCCCCCTTTGGCAATTCGTGACAAAACTTTCATACAATATGAAATGCTTAAATACAAGAACAACCCAATATAATAAAATGCCCAATTACATCACAAATTCCAATCTAAGACTCGTAACCTAGAAGTTGCCAAGAAGAGGTAGAAGGTCTTGATCAGAATGCACCTGTCTTTCCTGATACACTCAACAAACACATCACCACATGTGTGGAAAGAAAGACAAAAAAAATATGAAAAAAATATAATAAAAAAAAAAGTAAATTCTAACTCTCCCACTAAGTTAGATACAACAAAAAGTTTTTATATTCTCCCCCTAAACAAGATAAACAGGATTCCCACATATCATCTATTTCTCCCCCTTTTTGTCACGTATTGACAAATACAACTCAAACAAAGAGTAAAGTGACAGTAAACATGAGAGAAAAAAGAGATAGAAAATAGAGAGAACTCCCCCCATGAAGAGCAACAACTCCTACAACAAAGGTTAAAAAAAACTTTTCTCCCCCTATAAAAATAGGAAAAACAAAATAAGTTTTGGGAAAAACAGTTTTGGGGAAAATTTAGGAGGTGGTGATAAATAAAAACACACAAACCTAAAAAAAATTAAGTTGAGGATACACATAAAAAAATTCTCTCTTTCAATAAATGCAAACTTGACACTATGTGACCCATAAACAGTTGCATGAGTAGAGAAAATATTTGCACATTGATTATCCATCATATTTCTGAAGAAAAATATTTTCTGTAATTCACACATCAAGAAAAAATAGCATATACTAAGATATACAAAGGACTCAAAAATTAATTAATCAATTTTTTAATTCAAGTTGAGTACCCAATTTAGCAAAGTGTTTGCATGTTATGTGTGAAAACAATGAGAGATATGACTGCAAAACTACAAGATGGTTATAGAAAAATAATGCAATTCATGTGAATCCTAACCATAAATGATGCATGAAAAAAATTTGGTCAAAAACTCTAAAAACTGAAAATTTTCCAGTTTCAATCGATCGAGAATCGATCGAATACCAATCGAGTCAGACAGAATCAAACCAAAATTTTTATCACAATTTCGATCGGTCGAAAAACAGCTTCGATCGGTCGAAATTCTGGAAAACTCAAATTTTTGAAAAACAGAACAATTTAATGCAGAAACTCCTCAAAGCACAATATTTCATGAATGAAATGCATGAGTATGAGACTAAAAGTTTTTCAAAAACACATGAATACAGTCCAGATCTTCCAAAATTAAGATTTTCAATCAATTTGTCTTTAAAACTCAAATTTTGCATCAAAATCAAGGAATATATAATCTTGGATGGCCACAACAAAATCACACACAATAACATGTACAAAGTTTAGCAAAAAGTAACTTGTGTAGTGTGTGCAACTGGCAAAAGCTTGAGAAACATGTGAGGTGATATGTGAATAGTAATCAATCACAAAGTCTACAAAATTCATCACATAAATTTGAAAGAGACTATCACCTAAAGAGTTACATCATATAACTCTCACCTAAAGAGTTACATCATATAACTCTCACATCTCCTAGAATAAAAGCTTGCAATCATATAAGTTTTTTGATTTGCCTCATAATATACACACAAATTTTATTTGATTGAATTAATTATAGTCCAATAATGTACACACCTATTTTAGCATTTAAACCGAGGCTACACCTTATTTTCTTTTTGTGCATGTGCTACACTTTCTCGAGCACAAAATCTTACGATATGCACTAAGGTGTTCATGATTGGCTAGTAAACAGTGGTGAGATGGTTATTTATGCATTTCTCAATAAATTCAAGTCCAACAATCAAAGGCATGTGACTTCAAGATCAAGACAAAGTGATCAAAAACTATAAACATCTTCCCACACAACATGCACTACAAAGCTTAAACTAGTCAAATGCAATAGAAATAAGTTCATCCAAGCTAAACAAAGTACATGAACATGTTATGTAAAGATAATATGGCCAACCTTAATTATAAATCCAAGATATATAATACAAAACACATAAAAATCTTTTTGGATAAAAAAAATTTTATGACTAAAACTAAAAGCACACATTAAGCTAAAAGATTAAAAATGCAAATACAATGCATGACAGTGCTTAACTAAGCTATAGAGGGTACACAAACAAGAAATATCAATTTCTTAATTAACCCATGAGTACATGTACAAACTAGTACATACTCATACAAAATAAAAAATAGCTTATCACTTATAGAACACAGGCTATTCAAGTTTCTCCACAATGTCAAGCATGTTCTAAATCAAGGGAGATATCATAGTTCATGTAATCCTCAAGAAAAATAAAACTAGACACAAAATAAAATATTTTTGTCTTTTTGAAATTTTTCAATGTTGTTGGATTTTTTTTTAATAAAAAACAACCTAAAAAATAAAACAACCAAAAACAAAACATGTCCACAAATAATTGAAAGAATTAAATCAGGGACAAGTCAGCAACACTCACCTTAAAGAATCTCTTCTCACCCATATAGCACGAGTCTTCGGCTTTGTCGGTGAAAATCCATGTGAAACAGAGTGTATTTGAGGAATTACACCAATCTTCTGAGAAAGACTAAAATCTTGCAAATTCCTTTCACAAGCCAACAAGCTCAAATTTTTCAAAAGAATATGAAACAATTTATTTGGACTTATGGCAGGAGAAATATCATCACATGTCCTAGATTGAAATACAGAATTTTAAAATTTCAATTTATGACAATTAGGACGAATGTGACCAGAGACACCACATAAGTGACAAACAGGAACAAATTTAGGAACATCAGTATTCCTAACAGTAAATCTAGTCTCAGATTTTGGTTTTTGCCTCAACAAAGAACAATTTGGTCTAATATGACCGATAACACCACAAAGGTGACAGGTAGGCACAAAAACAGATTTCTTATGCTCTCTAACAGTAGGTTTAGACTTAGGTGTAAAAACTTCAGCGTCTATATCAGAATTTTTACTTTTGTCTAACCTAGCAAAATAAGCCTTTTCTTTATTATTCCTCTTGAAAGGAGGAATATAAACTTTTTTCAGATTTAGGCTTAAGAGAAACAAAAACATTTCTGTTATCAACAGAAGGCTTGGTTCTAGTCAAATTTTCAATTTTACCTTTAGATTCAACTAACTCTTGTTTCAAGCTTTTCATCTTCTCATCTTGAGAGGAAATTTGATTTCTCAAAAATTTATTCTTTTTATTAGATTCATCTAATCTAACAATCAATTCCTCTTTTTCAAGATTAGCCAATTTTAACTCTTCCTTGAATTTCTTAGCAATTCTCATAGTTTTCAATAATTCCTTACGAAGAGTTTCACAGGCATCAAAAAGATCAACAGAAACAACAGTGTCCTTATGCAAATCATCACAATCAAAAACAGTAAGACACTTAAAATTATCCATGATAACAGGGATCAAGGATCAACTCTTAGATCAAAGGATCTACAACAGAAGAGCTACCCGCTTTGATACCACTTGTAAGTTCGTTTAGACCCCTGTAAACTAGATTGTTTAACCTAATTAATTAACTAAGTGAATACTTAGGTTTATTATTCAGATCTAGGTTAAACACAAATAATCATATCAAGTAAAGCAGCGGAAAAATAAAGAACACAAAGATATGATGACCCAGGAAAACCAAACCGATAAAAAACCTGGGGAGGATTTAATCTAGCTATCCTCAAGGTAAAATAGCAAATCCACTAGAAAGAATTGAAGTTTACACAATAGCGACTTAGACCACTAACATCCTATTGCTACCCAAGTGTAGGACATTTACTACCATGACCACATGATAGCTCCGAGATCCACGGACTCCTTCTTTCTTTGTTCTTTGCAAAACACAAACACCACCGTTTGTGACTTTGAGATCCCACTCAAAGGTTTGGCAACACAAACTCTCTTGTTTGTGACTCCAAGATCACCCTTGAATGTTTAGATCATCAGCACCTTTGATGACTAGAGAAGGCAGCAACTTCAGCAGTACCCGATCTTGAGATTCTTCAAGGAACAACACCGGTAGAAGTTATAAGAGAGGTTTTAGGAACAAAACCCTAAATACAAAAGAGGTACACTCTTCTCTCTCTAAAGAGCTTTATAAAAAACGTGCTTAGGGTTTCCTTTATATAGTGGGAGAAGTAGATCTGAAACCCTAATCCTTAATGGGCTAGAACTGCTATTTGGACCAACTTAAAATTTTGCAGATACGACTTTCGATTGGTCGAGCCTGTTTTTCGATCGATCGAACCAGGCAGATTCTGAAATCTTCTTTCTACAGCTTACATGTTCTTGTGTGCTCACGATTTGCTAATTGTTCTAAACTTTTAGAACCTAACAATTTTCAGTTTCTAAGTTTTTGACCTAATTTTTTTATGCATCATTTATGTTTAGGATTCACATGAGTTGCATTGTTTTCTGTGTCAATCTTGCAGTTTTGCAGTCATATCTCTCATTATTTTCACACATAACATGCATACACTTTGCTAAATTGGGTACTCAACTTGATTTAAAAATTGATTGATTAATTTTTTAGTCCTTTGTACATTTTAGTATATGCTATTTTTCTTGATGTGTGAATTACAGAAAATATTTTTCTTAAGAGATATGATGGATAATCAATGTGCAAATATTTTCTCTACTCATGCAACTTTTATGGGTCACATAGTGTCAAGTTTGCATTTATTGAAAGAGAGAATATTTTTCTTCATGTGTATCTTCAACTCAATTTTTTTGTTGGTTTGTGTGTTTTTATTTATCCCCACCTCCTAAATTTTCCCCAAAACTGTTTTTCCCAAAACTTGTTTTGTTTTTCCTACTTTTATAGGGGGAGAAAAGTTTTTTTTAACCTTTATTGTTCATAGGGGGAGTTGTTGCTCTTCATAGGGGGAGTTCTCTCTATTTTTTATCTCTTTTTTCTCTCATGTTTACTGTCACTTTACTCTTTGTTTGAGTTGTATTTGTCAATACGTGACAAAAAAATGAAATGTGAGAATCCTGTTTGTCTTGTTTAGGGGGAGATAAAATTGTTTTTGAAAAGGGGATAATATAAAAACTTTTTGTTGTATCTAACTTAAGGGGAGAGTTAGAATTTACATTTGTTTTTATATTTCTGTTTTATATTATTGTTTATATGTCTTTCTTTCCACACATGCAGTGATGTGTTTGTTGAGTGTTTCAGGAAAGACAAGTGCATTCTGATCAAGACCTTCTACCTCTTCTTGGCAACTTCTAGGTTATGAGTCTTATATTGGGATTTGTGATGTAATTGGGCATTTTATTGTATTGGATTGTTCTTGTATTTTAACATTTCATTTTGTATGAAAGTTTTGTCACGAATTGCCAAAGGGAGAGATTGTTAGGTTCTAAGAGCTTAGAACAATTGGCAAATCGTGAGCACACAAGAACATGTAAGCTACAGAAAGAAGATTTCAGAATCTGCCTGGTTCGATCGATCGAAAAACAGGCTCGACCGATCGAGAATCGTATCTGCAGAATTTTAAGTTGGCCCAAACAGCAGTTCTAGCCCATTAAGGATTAGGGTTTCAGATCTACTTCTCCCACTATATAAAGGAAACCCTAAGCACGTTTTTTATAGGGTTTTTTTAGAGAGAGAAGAGTGTGCCTCTTTTGTATTTAGGGTTTTGTTCCTAAAACCTCTCTTATTACTTCTACCGGTGTTTTTCCTTGAAGAATCTCAAGATCCGGTATTGCTGAAGTTGCTGCCTTCTCTAATCATCAAAGGTGCTAATGATCTAAACCTTCAAGGGTGGTCTTGGAGTCACAAACAGGAGAGTTTGTGTTGCTAAACCTTTGAGTGGGATCTCAAAGTCACAAACGTGGGTGTTTGTGTTTTGCAAAGATTCAAGAAAGAAGGAGTCCGTGGATCTAGGAGATATCATGGGGTCGTGGTAGTAAGTTTCCTACACTGGGTAGCAATAGGATGTTAGTGGTCTAAGTCGCTATTGTGTAAACTTCAATTCTTTATAGTGGATTTGCTATTTTACCTTGAGGATAGCTAGGTTAAATCCTCCCCAGGTTTTTTACCGATTTGGTTTTTCTGGGTCATCATATCTTTGTGTTCTTTATTTTCTGTTGCTTTATTGTTTTTGATTTATTTGTGTTAACCTAGATCTGTTTAAATTACCTAAGTTAATCACTTGGCTAATTCTCTTGGTTAATCTGTTGGGTTTAAGGGATCTAAACGAACTTACAGCTATGATTGACTCTGGTGCAGATATGAATTGTATTCAAGAAGGATTGATCCCTTCTAAATATTTTGAGCAGTCTACTAAAAGACTTGTTTCTGCAAATGGTTCCAAAATGAGAATCAAATATGAATTGAGCAATGCTTATGTTTACCATAATAATGTTTCTTTCAAGATTCCTTCTGTTCTTGTTAAAAATATGCATGAGAAAGTGATTCTTGGACTTCCATTCATTAACACTTTGTATCCGTTTCTTGTTGACCATGATGGAATCACTTCTAATCCTTTTGGACAGAGAGTAAAATTCAAATTCGTTTCAAAGCTTGAAATTGATATTGACTATGATATTAACTCTTATTATACTGCAGAATCATTCTTCCAATTAAGGAATCTTGCTGCTGTAGAGCATACTGCTGATAAAAATACCACTAGTAAGTGGAATATAATGTCTTCCTCAGCATCGAGGAAAATCAAGGGGAAAGCACCTGCACAGGACTATCCTTAAGACAAAAGAATCCCAGCGGAACAATCTTTTGTAATGCATGAAGGTACATCTTCTAGGAGAAATTCTAGCAAATTAACATCCCATCAGGATATATATATATATATATATATAGGTAAAGCTGAATTTACTCTACGGAAGTTTTTCGCAAACTTGGCTCTGATCGACTCAGGTGCTGATCCTTTTGCTTTAGCCATGGAAGTTTTCCCAGAAAGATGGCATTTTCTCCCAAGGCACCCGAAGAAAAACATCAAGTATTACAGGCAAATCCTCATGGAGGAAGAGTCTGCCAGAGTAGAAAATATCATGAACAAAGGGGACCCCTCAGTAGTCCTCTACCACAAGTTCATAATCACAGGTTTTATCAGCAGCAAAGAGTGGGGACAACATCCTTTTTTGCTAAAAACTCTCAAGGGACTCAAGTTCATCACAAGTTCAAATCTCCATTACAGTTACCATGACTACATGGACGCATTTGAAAAGGTTCTCTTTTACCAGAACAAGAACTTTGATCACTCTTGGTTCTTAATGTTTGATAAGAAAGTCTCTAGTCCAATACCCACATGGTTCCTTAAGTTGTGGGAAATTTTTGAATCAGTTCCGCAAATTTTCCCAGATCTCCTTCAGGATACCCTAAGGTATTTCAGCTCAAGGTATAAACTCACTCCTCATAGTGCCCAATTTCCAGCCATTCTGCACATGACAGTCAAATACAGGATTCACTAGATCAGCATGTGGAACTATGACAGTAATGGAAATCTGTTAAACAGAGAATTCTCAGTTAAGTGATGGGACTCCCTTAAGATTGATTCAATCATCGGTCAGGTTTACAAGGATTACCCCCTTTTGGTATCAGAGCCAAGTTTGGCCGATCAGTTTGTAAGTTACTTTTGTTTTAAGAAAATCAAGTTGGCCAGTTATACCGCCTCAGTTTATCAAAGTTATTTTCAGTATTTTGCATACATTATTTTCATGGAATTATTTTCTCACTATACTCCTATTGTCTATTTCTGTCTTGTGATCTTCTTCTACTTATTTACCTGTTGATTCAGTTATTTCTTCTCTATTTATTCCTTCATTCTGTGTTATCTGTTCAAGTTAACTCAGTTATTTCCCAGTTATCTTCCTCTTCTTCTTATTCCTGTGTTTAGCCCTAAAATCTGTTGCAGGTGTAGAATGCTTATGAGATGTGTAAGACATATATCAATGATGTCCTATAGCCCAGTTAGACCTTTGAATCCTTGGTTCGCCGTTATAGCCGTTTAGCAGGAGTGAGGCGTTGAGGCGTTTACAAGCGTTTTAGGAGTAAAAGAGGCAGTTAGAGGTTATACTGTTCATTGAGAAGGCACCTTGTCTCTGGTTAAAAACCCCTCTTGTCAGATCTAAGGTTAGATCCAGTCGTTTGGAGATAAAGATAATTAGGTTTTAATTGTGTTTTCCTACCAGGTAGCCAAAATGATGAGTAAATTGTTTAAAAGTAACTCAACCTCTAGTTTAGCCAGTAGATCCACATCACTCCCAGAAATCCCACAAGAACCTGGAATTATCCATAGTAAAGAATACGAGATGTCTGATGTTGACCTTAAGTTAGGAGATTGGAACCTCCCTAAGGTACCCACAAGAAAATTCTATAAATCTTCATGGAACTTGAATGCTTTCAAGACAGATTTCCATGTTAGAACTATAGAACAAGTTTATGGAATTAATAAGGAGTATGAGACGTGCTACTTGTTTAGTTCAGCCCAGATAAAAGCCCATAAGAAGAAAGGTCATCACTTCTTACACATAGGTTTAGTCCAGATTGGTATTAAACCTCTCATCAGGTTAGGATTGAATAATTCAGTTCTATTAGCCCTTAGAGATACCCATCACATAAGGTTTAATGATAGTCTCTTAGGAACCATTCAAACCAGTTTAAGTAACGAACCAGTCTATTTTGACTGTTTCCCAAACTTCACAGTTCACCTTCATGAACCGAATGTCATGAAAGCTTTAACCTTGAATATCAAGACCCATGGAACCCTCATGGTGCAGGGAACCAGCTAGATAGCACTTATATACAAAGTGTATTATAAGTGTATAAAGACAAACATGAATGTTGGTGCTTTGGACAGAAAGAAAGTGGGAGAAACACTTCTTATCCAAACCAACGTCCAAGCCAAAGTTCAAATTCCCAGAACCTTGAAATGGTCTGAAATTTCCTTTCCAGAAAATTGGAAACTAGAAAATGAGAATTACTTTCTCCAGATCCAAGATCCAGACCAAAGTTAAGACTTAGACTTTGTCCAGCAACTAGCAGATGGTACTGTTAGGCTCAGTTTCGACAACTCTAGGTTTAGATCACCTCTAGATGATTATAGGCCCAGATCCCCAATAGATCTGAGCCGATTTGCTTCACCTAGTATGCAACCACCCTTTCTCCTCAAAGATAGACCCACTTCCCAAGCTAGCTCCTCTAGACCACTAGCACCATTCCCCAGATCTAGAAGAGACTTAGATCCAGAATTCCAAGGAGTTAAAACCAGATCTCAGGTTAGCACACCTTGTTACACAGCCAAGCAAGACTCCGTTGTTGATCAAGATGATGACAACAGCCAGAAGATAGGATCACCCTCAGGAACCGATATGGAAGACCCATATCAAGATAATGGTGTTCAAGATTATGATCTTAAAGTCTTAAGAAAAGATTTTAAACCAGATATGAAGCTCTTAGAAGAAGAGTTTGATTCAGATAGAAACCAAGTAAAAAAGGAAGCCTTTAGAGCCAACCATACCAGGGAACAAAAGGTTGAAGTATTCAATTCTTGGAAAGAATTCATGACAAAGATACATGACAATATCTCTTTCTTTGAATACTCTGAGAACCATTTTAGCTGGCACAGAAAAACTTGCAAAAAAGTCACCCAACCTAGTAGTTCAACTCAGAACGCTCCAGCCACCTGTGTCCTCACAAAGACCAATTGGGTCAAGGAAGACAATAATGAAGTTGTCAAGTCTAGTCATCCACCCTTAGCAGCCATCACATTTAAGTATAAAAATCAAGATGTTTCTGCCACACCTTTTAGGTTTCCTTCAGGAGAAGAGAAAATAGTCAAGAAGGTCATTGAGCAGAACAACTACACCAACCAGTGCTTAAATGTTATCGGAAAACAACTAGATAGAATCAAAGCCAAGTTAGATAATAAGGTCATCCTCCAGCCAGGAAGCCCTAGTAAAACTGTCATTGAAAAACCCCTAGTAACACTCCCAACATCCACACAGTCTAGTATCAAGTCAAAAGATGTCACAGCCCTAGAAATAGTCACCCAGAAGCTTGAAGAACTTCAGAAACTAGTTAAAAAGGAACCTAGTACCTCTTTACCTAGTAAAGGACTCCAGCTTACCACCTTAGATGCCCATCCAGCCTCTAGCAGTTCTAGCAGAACCTCCTCCGATAATGAAAAGGATATAGAACATATAGAAAACCAATTCCAAGACCTACAGGTAAAAAGGCTTTACCAACCACCCTCTACAAGCTTGACTAAGAATTGGTACCCTAGGCCTACACCCCATGCTCTCCAATACAAGGAAAGGAATGTTAGCAACCAGTTTTTTGTTACTTCAAGAAAGCTTTACGAGTGGAACATCGATGGACTATCAGAACAAGAAATTCTGAATAAGATCCAACACATAGTGATGGTCGCCAACAATTACCTTAATGAAGGAAAGACCCATCCTGAGGTTATTGACCTCATAGTTTTAGGCTTCACAGGAAAATTGCTCCAATGGTGGAACAACTGTCTCACTGAAGAATCTAAGGAAGACATCAAAATTGATGTCCAAAAGAATGAGGTAGGACTCCCCATTTTTGAGGATCCCCTAGGAAGAGGAATTCCTAATGGATTTAATACCCTGATTTATACAATCATAAACCACTTCATAGGAAAGCCTAGTAATATCACATCTAGGATTTACGACCAGTTGAGTAACCTTAGATGTAAAACACTAGGAGATTACAGGTGGTACGAAGACGTGTTTACCACTAGAGTTATGAACAGAAGTGATTACAACTCTCCATTTTGGAAAGAAAAATTCATTAACGGATTACCCACATTATTCGGAGAGAAAGTGAAAGAAACACTTTGCAACTCATTAGGAAAAATTGATTATGACAATCTAACCTATGGAGATATCTCTAGCACCATCAGAAGCGTAGGGATGAAAATGTGCAGGGACTTCAAGATTCAAAGCCAAGCCAGCAAAAGCAAAGCCAAATATGAGTTAGGAACCTTTTGCACACAATATGGCTTACCACCAATAGCCCCTTCTAAGAGAAAATCCAAACACAGGAGGCCAGAATCCCCTGAGAAACCATATAGGAAAAAGACCAAATCTAGGTATTACAGAAAGCAGGAGTATAGTAATCCCAAAGATGGTGATTATTATAAAAGAGGAAAACCTTCTAGATCTAAGTCCACAGGCACATATCAAGTAAAGCAGCGAAAAAATAAACAACACAACGATATGATGACCCAGGAAAACCAAACCGGTAAAAAACCTGGGGAGGATTTAACCTAGCTATCCTCAAGGTAAAATAGCAAATCCACTAGAAAGAATTGAAGTTTACACAATAGCGACTTAGACCACTAACATCCTATTGCTACCCAAGTGTAGGAAACTTACTACCGCGACCACATAATAGCTCCGAGATCCACGGACTCCTTCTTTCTTTAATCTTTGCAAAACACAAACACCACCGTTTGTGACTTTGAGACTCCACTCAAAGGTTTAGCAACACAAACTCTCTTGTTTGTGACTCCAAGACCACCCTTGAAGGTTTAGATCATCAGCACCTTTGATGACTAGAGATGGCAACAACTTCAGCAATACCGGATCTTGAGATTCTTCAAGGAACAACCCCGGTAGAAGTAATAAGAGAGGTTTTAGGAACAAAACCCTAAATACAAAAGAGGCACACTCTTTTCTCTCTAAAAAGCCTTGTAAAAACGTGCTTAGGGTTTCCTTTATATAGTGGGAGAAGTAGATCTGAAACCCTAATCCTTAATGGGCTAGAACTGCTGTTTGGGCCAACTTAAAATTCTGCAGATACGACTTTCGATCGATCGAACCAGGCAGATTCTGAATTCTTCTTTTTGCAGCTTGTACGTTCTTGTGTGCTCACGATTTGCCAATTGTTCTAAACTTTTAGAACCTAACAATCTCCCCCTTTGGCAATTCGTGACAAAACTTTCATACAAAATGAAATGTTAAAATACAAGAACAACCCAATACAATAAAATGCCCAATTACATCACAAATCCCAATCTAAGACTCTTAACCTAGAAGTTGCCAAGAAGAGGTAGAAGGTCTTGATCAGAATGCACCTGTCTTTCCTGAAACACTCAACAAACACATCACCGCATGTGTGGAAAGAAAGACATAAAAACAAAATGAAACACAATATAAAAACAAAAATAAATTCTAACTCTCCCCCTAAGTTAGATACATCAAAAAAAAATTTATATTCTCCACCTAAACAAAAACAATTTTATTTTCCCCTAAACAACACAAACAAGATTATTTCTCCCCCTTTTTGTCACGTATTGACAAATACAACTCAAACAAAGAGTAAAGTGACAGTAAACATGAGAGAAAAAGAGAATCAAGGGAACATAAAACAGTTTAACTCAAGAGAAAATAGAGAGAATTCCCCCTATGAAGATCAACAACTCCCCCTATGAACAACAAAGGTTAAAAAAAACTTTTCTCCCCCTATAAAAATAGGAAAAACAAAACAAGTTTTGGAAAAAACAGTTTTGGGGAAAATTTAGGAGGTGGGGATAACTGAAAAAACACACAAACCTAAAAAAAATAAGTTGAGGATACACATGAAGAAAAATATTCTCTCTTTTAATAAATGCAAACTTGACACTATGTGACCCATAAATAGTTGCATGAGTAGAGAAAATATTTGCACATTGATTATCCATCATATCTCTTAAGAAAAATATTTTCTTTAGTTCACACATAAAAAAAATAGCATATACTAAAATGTACAAAGGACTCAAAAATTAATCAATTAATTTTTAATTCAAGTTGAGTACCCAATTTAGCAAAGTGTATGCATGTTATGTGTGAAAACAATGAGAGATATGACTGCAAAACTGCAAGATGGATACAAAAAAACAATGCAACTCATGTGAATCCTAAACATAAATGATGCATGAAAAAATTTGGTCAAAAACTCTAAAAACTAAAAATTTTCAGTTTCGATTGATCGAGTATCGATCGAATACCAATCGAGTCAGACAGAATCAAACCAAAATTTTTATCACAATTTCGATCGGTCGAGAGACAGATTCGATCGGTCGAAAATCTGGAAAACTCAAATTTTTGAAAAACATAGCAATTTTATGCAGTAACTCCTCAAAGCATAGTGATTCATGAATGAAATGCATGAGTATGAGACTGAAAGTTTTTCAAAAACACATGAATACAGCCCAGATCTTCCAAAATTAAGATTTTTAATCAATTTGTCCTTAAAACTCAAATTTTACATCAAAATCAAGGAACATATAATCTTGGATGGCCACAACAAAATCATACACAATAACATGTACAAAGTTTAGCAAAGAGTAACTTTGTGTAGTGTGTGCAACTAGCAAAAGCTTGAGAGACATGTGAGGTGATATGTGAATAGTAATCAATCACAAAGTCTACAAAATTCATCACATAAATTTGAAAGAGATTATCACCTAAAGAGTTACATCATATAACTCTCACATCTCCTAGAATAAAAGCTGGCAATCATGTAAGTTTCTTGATTTGCCTCATATTGTACACACCAATTTTAATTGAATTGTGAAATTATTATAACCCAATAATGTACACACCAATTTTAACAATTTAACCGAGGCTACACCTTATGTTCTTTTTGTGCATGTGCTACACTTTCTCGAGCACAAAATCTTACGATATGCACTAAGGTGTTCATGATTGGCTAGTAATCAGTGGTGAGATGGTTATTTATGCCTTTCTCAATAAGTTCAAGTCCAACAATCAAAGGCATGTGACTTCAAGATCAAGACAAAGTGATCAAAAACTATAAACATCTTCCCACACAACATGCACTACAAAGCTCAAACTAGTAAAGTGCAATAAAATAAGCTCATCCAAGCTAAACAGAGTACATAAACATGTTATGTAAAGATAATATGGCCAACCTTGATTAAAAATCCATGATATGTAATACAAAACACAAAAATCTTTTTGGTTAAAAAAAATTTATGACCAAAACTAAAAAGCACACTTTATGCTAAATAATTAAAAAAAATACAAATGCAATGTATGACAATGCTTAACTAAGCTATAGAGGGTACACAAACAAGAAATATCAATTTCTTAATTAACCCTTGAGTACATGTACAAACTAGTACATACTCACACAAAATCAGAAAAAGCATAGCACTTATATAACACATACTATTCAAGTTTCTCCACAATGTCAAGCATGTTCTAAATCAAGAGAGAGATATCATAGTTCATGTAATCCTTAAGAAAAATAAAAATAGACACAAAATAAAATATTTTTGTCTTTTTGAAATTTTTCAATGTTTTTGGATTTTTTTTTAATAAAAACAACCTAAAAAACAAAACAACCAAAAACAGAAACAAAACATGTCCACAAATAATTGAAAGAATTAAATCAGGGACAAGTCAACAACACTCACCTTAGAGAATCTTTTCTCACCCATATAGCACGAGTCTTCGGCTTTCTAGGTGAAAATCCATGTGAAGCAGAGTGTGTTTGAGGGATTACACCAATCTTCTGAGAAAGACTGAAATCCTGCAAATTCCTTTCACAAGCCAACAAGCTTAAATTTTTCAAAAGCATATGAAACAATTTATTTGGACTTATGGAAGGAGAAATATCATCACATATTCTAGATTGAAACACAGAATGCTTAAATTTAAATTTATGACAATTAGGATGAATGTGACCGAAGACACCACAAAAGTGACAAACAGGAACAAATTTAGGAACATCAGTATTCCTAACAGCAAATCTAGTCTCAGATTTTGGTTTTTGCCTCAACAAAGAACAATTTGGTCTAATATGACCAACAATACCACAAAGGTGACAAGTAGGCACAAAAACAGATTTATTATGCTCTCTAGTAGGTTTAGACTTAGGTTTAGAAACTTCAGCGTCTACATCAGAACTTTTACCTTTGTCTAACCTAGCAAAATAAGCCTTTTCTTTATTATTCCTCTTGAAAGGAGGGATATAAACTTTTTCAGCTTTAGGCTTAAGAGAAACAGAAACACTTCTGTTAACAACAGCAGGCTTGGTACTAGTCAAATTTTCAATTTTAGCTTTAGATTCAATTAACTCTTGTTCCAAGCTTTTCATCTTCTCATCTTGAGAGGAAATTTGATTTCTCAAAAATTCATTCTTTTTATTAGATTCATCTAATCTAACAATCAATTCCTCTTTTTCAAGATTAGCCAATTTTAACTCTTCCTTGAATTTCTTAGCAATTCTCATAGTTTTCAATAATTCCTTACGAAGAGTTTCACAGGCATCAAAAAGATCAACAGAAACAACAGTGTCCTTCTTATTCAAATCATCACAATCAAAAACAGTAAGACACTTAAAATTATCCATGATAACAGGGATCAAGGATCAACTCTTAGATCAAAGGATCTACAACAAAAAAGCTACCCGCTCTGATACCACTTGTCAGTTCGTTTAGACCCCTTAAACCCAACAGATTAACCTAGTGAATTAGCCAAGTGATTAACTTAGGTAATTTAATTAAATCTAGGTTAACACAAATAAGCAAAAACAACAAAGCAGCGGAAAATAAATAACACAAAGATATGATGACCTAGGAAACCACACTGGTAAAAACCTGGGGAGGATTTAACCTAGCTATCCTCAAGGTAAACTGAATCCACTATGAAAGAATCGAAGTTTACACAACAAGACTTAGACCACTAACATCCTATTGCTACCCAAGTGTAGGAAACTTACTACCACGACCACATGATAGCTCCGAGATCCACGGACTCCTTCTTTCTTTAATCTTTGCAAAACACAAACACCACCGTTTGTGACTTTGAGACTCCACTCAAAGGTTTAGCAACACAAACTCTCTTGTTTGTGACTCCAAGACCACCCTTGAAGGTTTAGATCATCAGCACCTTTGATGACTAGAGATGGCAGCAACTTCAGCAATACCGGATCTTGAGATTCTTCAAGGAACAACCCCGGTAGAAGTAATAAGAGAGGTTTTAGGAACAAAACCCTAAATACAAAAGAGGCACACTCTTTTCTCTCTAAAAAGCCTTGTAAAAACGTGCTTAGGGTTTCCTTTATATAGTGGGAGAAGTAGATCTGAAACCCTAATCCTTAATGGGCTAGAACTGCTGTTTGGGCCAACTTAAAATTCTGCAGATACGACTTTCGATCGATCGAACCAGGCAGATTCTGAATTCTTCTTTTTGCAGCTTGTACGTTCTTGTGTGCTCACAATTTGCCAATTGTTCTAAACTTTTAGAACCTAACACAAACCGGTAAAAACCTGGGGAGGATTGAACCTAGCTATTCTCAAGGTAAAAAGGAATTCACTATGAAAGAATTGAAGTTTACACAATAGCGACTTAGACCATTAACATCCTATTGCTACCTCGAGTAGGAAACTTACTACCACGACCACGTGACCGCTCCGAGTTCACGAACTACTTCTTTCCTTGAATTCTTAGCAAATCACAAGCACACCTGCTTGTATATCTTGAAGCACTTGATTCTGCAACTAAAAGATTACCAAGCTCTTGACATCAATCTTGAGATTGGAAACCCTAAGTGTATGTGAAGGTAAACACCTCTAGATCTCACAAATAAGATTCACAAACACCATATTCAGAATACTAAAAACGTGGCTAGGGTTTTCCCTTTTATACTTAGGGCAAAACATAAAACCCTATACATTAAATGGACTAGGGCTGAGTTGGAAATTCTGCAGAAAAAACATTCTGCACGACTTTCGATTGGTCGAGTCTAATTCTCGATCGGTCGAGCCAGGCAAAAATGCACAGTAAATTCTGCAGTAACTCGATTCCAACTTTACATGAAAACCCCATACTTTGAGCAAGTCTAAACAAGACTAAAACCGTTTTGATCATGGTTTGCCAACATTACAAAATGAAGTTCTAATACATTAGTTCCTAATTCTTAGAACCTAACAAACTCCCCCTTTGGCAATCCGTGACAAAACACAAACTTAAAACAAAGCTCAAAGTTTACAAAATAAACAGCCCAATACAAAACAATAGCCACTAAACAAATTCAACCTAACTACTATCTATTAATTGCAAAAGTAGACAGCAGCACGACTGAATCAACCTATATATTCCTGTAACACTTAACAAACACATAAACACATGTGTGGAAAATACAAGTAATATAGAAAAGAAATTCTTAATTTAACAAACACAAAATAAAGAAATATATCATGAATAACATCATAAATATAAATCAATAAGTAATGTAGCATAGTGAAACAAGAAACATATACAAAAGATGTATCTAAAAAAACTCCCCCTATCATGAGCCAAAAAATGTAAATACATAATAAAGCACCTAGATACAATCTAAAAGCTCCACAAGCTCCACAATATCACAAAAAGAAACAAAAACTCCCCCTAAGAAAAAAACTCCCCTACAAGATATGTACTCCACAATAGAATGTTACTCCCTCTTTTTGTGACGAATTGCCAAAGGGCACTCACTCATTATCAAAAGAAGGCGGCGGAGGAGAACGTCGAAAACTCACCAAATCTGCTCGCAAGGCTCGAAGCTCGTCAAGCACATCCACCAAAAGCTAACCATGAGCCGTTTGAACGGTCATGACAGTGTCCAAAGTCTGACAAATATCAAAAACATCCGAAGGAGATAGTGGAGGAACAGCAGCAGCAGCAGCAGCAGGATCAGCCCTAGGACGCTTAGAGCTAGCTCGAAGTTGAGCAGCCCTTTGCCTCAGAAAGGTAGCACCTATAGGAGCAATAATGTGAACGGACTCAGAAGCAGGGAAATCACCTAAACCTAGATGAAGAAGAATCCTATGAATAAAGACAAGAAAGAATAAGGCATGAGCCGTAGAACTACTCCTCTAGACTTCGTTCAAGGAACGAAGAAACAAATGGAGAAAACTGATAGGAGCATCAGTAACAAGAGCATACAAAAACACATATTGCTCAATATGGATGGTGTGGAGATGAGAAATGGGCCACAAGGAATGACAAGCAATCCTAAAGAAAAGGAAATGAAGCTCAAAAAGCTCAGCAGAGGTGATCCGAGGATCAGAACCCCACTGGATAGAAGATCCGGTGATGTAAGACATCACGTCATCGAGAGGAGGAGACTCATCATAGGGAAAGACTGGATGATCAACCATAGGCACCCCAAGAGCATCAGACACTACCGAAGGGGTAATGCGATACTCCACACCTCGTATCCAACTCTTAACTAGAGTGTTAGAATCATAGACGTGGATAGAGAGGTTTGAGTAGAACTGTCTAATCAGGGTAACCAGAGGCGGATGATCTATGTCTAACAACAGTAACCAGCCCCGACGCTCAAAATTACGCCTCACCTCATCATTAACCTCAGCTAAAATGACCCTACGCTCACCCCAAATGTGACGCCTAAAGTTAAGAGTCTTGTTTGTCTCCTGATTCTTCTCACTAGGAAACCTATCACTATCGAAGGAAGCTAAAGGAACAGAAGTCCTATGGGCTCTAGTTTTCCTAAGCATGATGTTAAGAACAGAGTAAAGAGACACAAAAAGAAAAGAACAGACAAAAAGAAAACCAAGGGCAGACTACAAGTTAGCACAACAAAAATAAAGAAATAAAAATGCTATATGATGCATGAGTAGAATAACCAAATGATGCATGAGCTAATGCAATGGCACACAGTTCAAATATGATCCAATATCATAAAATTGGCTTGAGCATGAAATTTATATCAAAAATTTCCACATTAGAAAAACCCAATTTCACAAAACCCAACAAATTGAGAAATTGATTATCACAACAGATATAAAACACAATATAATGATCAAATTAATCAATCTAACAAGCCAATTTCATCAAATTGGTTCAATTTGAACAAAAGCCCCAAATTCGGTATTTTTCAAGCCCTAGATTTTCAAATTTTTCATAAAACATCAAATTGATCAAATTAAATCACTTCCAACACTTGTATATGGTGTCCCCACAAAAACCCATTGATTTATTTGAAAGAAAACAATCAAAATCATCAACAAATTCAAAAAATAAGAATGCCGAAAATACCCAATGAAATGCATGAATTTATGCATGAAAAGCTAAAAATAAAAACAAAAAGAAGGGTAAAATATACTTACCGGCCTTGGGAGAGAGATTCTTTGCAAATAGATTGGAGGAAAATGACAAGAATAGAAAAAGGATGCTTGACCGGTTGGTGAGAGAGGAAAAAGGAGTTGAAAAGCTTTGAACACGTGAAGAACACGAGTAGAAAAGTTCTTTTTAAAAACTTACAGCCCAATTTTCGATCGATCGAAAATTAGATTCGATCGGTCGAAAATACCTCAATTGATCCAAAACCAATCGAATACCGATAGAAACAACCAGAAACTTTCCAGGGATTTTTAAAACAATTTCAATCAATCAAAAAATAAATTCGATCGATCGAAATTCTGGAAAAAGCTGATTTTTGAAAAACGAACCAATTTCAGTGCAAGACTCAACAAAGCATCAAATAATATGAATAAAATGCTTGAATATTAGATGAAATGTTTTTCAAAAATACATGTATTTATCCCAGATTCCCAAAAGATAATATTTTCACATAATTTTCCTCAAAATCTCAAACAACAAACATTTTTTGCATCAATTTTCAAGAAATTTTCAAACTTGGTTGGTCAGACCAAAGAAACACACAATAACATGTACACAGTTTAGCAGAGAATAACTTGTGTAGTGTGTGCAACTAGCAAAAACTTGAGAAACATGTGAGGGGATATGCAAATAGTAATCAATCACAGTTTCTACAAAATTCATCACATGAATTTGAAAGAGGCTATTACTCAAAGAGTTATATCATATAACTCTCACATCTCCTAGAATAGAAGCTTGCAATCATGTAAGTTTCTTGGTTTTGCCTCATAATTTATACCAACTTTAATTAATTAGAAACTTATTAAAATAGTCAGGATAATGTACACACCAATTTTATATGAATTGTGAGATTATTATAGCCCCATAATGTATACACCAATTTTAACATTTTAATAGAGACTACACCTTATGTTCTTTTTGTGCATGTGCTACACTTTCTCGAGCACAAAATCTTACGATATGCACCAAGGTTTTCATGATTGGCTAATAAACAGTGGTGAGATGGTTATTTATGCCTTTCTCAAAAAGTTCAAGTCAACAATCAAAGGCATATGACGTCAAGATCAAGATCATGTGATCAAAAACCATAAACATCTTCCCACACAACATGCACTGCAAAACTTTAGCTAGTAAAGTGTAATAAAATAAGCTCATCCAAGCTAAACAAAGTACATAAACATGTTATGTAAAAATAGATTGACCAACCTTGTCTTCAAATTCAAAAAAAACAGCAAAACACACGTTGCTAAACCCATTCTTGTTACCCTTTTTTTTTAAATTAAAATAAAAGACCAACCTAGAATGAGATGCATGAATGTTATGCAATGCAGATCCTAAAAAAAAATGGTCACAAGAGATAGTTCAATGGAGAACAAGGACCATGTCAGATAGACTCAATTAGGTCGAGCCTTTTGCATCCTAAACCTTTTAGATGCAACTCTAGCATTGGAGTTATTATTCACATTAGAGTTCTGAGCAACTCTAGGATTGGAATAAAGGTTTAACGCCTTTACCAATTCACCAATAAGTACCATAGGATCTTGTGCTTGAGGCACAGGTACTTTAGGTTTATTTGCCCGCTTAGCAGCTTGCAACTTAAAACAGTTTAGACGAATATGCCCAAACTTTCCACAAAAGTGACAAACCCAAGCAGGCTTATCTTGCAACTAGCCCTTAGAAGAATTAGAAGCTCTAGAATTAGACTCTTGAAGATAAACTCTAATCTTTCTAGGATGTGTGGCTTCGACAGATTTAACAACTTCACTTACAGAAAGTTTAACAATCTTACTTTTAGAAAGTTGAGTAGAAGGAACAAAGTTTGTGGAATGAGGTTCAGACACAGAGATGCTTTCCACAAAACCTAAGCCAGTTTTGTCCGGGGGAGACTTTTGAATACTTAACATGTGATCAAGTTTGGAGCTTGCAGATCTATTAGTTTGTTCTCTAGCAACAGATAATTCAAGTTCCAAATTTTTAACTTTATCAACCAAAAGCATGTTCTCAGTTTTCACATTATTCAAAAGCTCATTAGCATCAAACAGTTTCACAAGCAAATTTTTCTTATCAAGTTCAAGAGATGCAATTTTCTTTAAGCCCAAATCAACATTCATGACATCCTTTGCAACAACTTTGCAAAGTTTATTGTAGGTTTCATGTAAATCTGCATCTTTAGAGAGTTCCCCATCAGAAGGGTTCTCTTCAACAGACACGCTTTCATTGACTACAGCAGTAGCAGTGAAAGCAATGAAGTTTCCATCCTCATCACTGACTGATTCATTGTTAGAAACTTCATCACCACTAAGGGTTACAGCTATAGCCTTACCCTTAGACTTCAAATATGTAGGGCATTCAGATTTCACATGACCAATCCCTTGACATCCAAAACATTGTTGTCCCATAGAATTATTAGAGGGTTGACCTACTTTCTCTTTAGGTTTTTCTATGTTATTAACCTTAGTGGGTTCATTCCTCCTAAACTTTCTAGGTTCAGCAGTATTCTTACCTCTTGCCCTTATGTTATTGTTCCTAAGAAAGTTTCAAAAATTCTTGGCAAGATAGGCAATCTCTGTAGCAGAGAGTTCATCATCAAATCCACCAGCCTCAACATCATCAACAGACTTAAGAGCCATTGATTTGGATTTGGTAGTCTTGGGTAGGTCCAACTCATAGGATTGAAGAGATCCTACAAGTTCATCAACTGGGATGGAGTCTACATCCTTGCTTTCAGTGATGGCAATCACTTTGAGTCTAAAATCCTCAGTCAAAGATCTAAGAATCTTCCTAATAATTTTAGGTTGATTATAGATTTCACCCAGATTATATGCAGAATTAACTATATCATTCAATTTAGCATAGAATTCATCAAAAGATTCATCATCATTCATTCTAATGCTTTCAAATCTAGTAGTCAATTGCTGCAATTTATTTATTTTGACTGCCTTTGTGCCTTCATGCACAGTCTGGAAAATATTCCAAGCAGTATGAGTAATCTCAACATTAGAGATTCTCTTAAATTCCTCCATAGAGACAGCATTGAAAATAGCATTCATTACTTTGCTATTGAAAGCAACTGCCTCTTTTTGAGAAGTTTGCCACTCACTCACAGGAGTAGTGGGCTTCTCCCAACCATATTCAACAGTGTTCCAGACTCTCTCATCAATAGATTTTAGGAATGCTTTCATCCTTACTTTCCAATAAGCATAATTATTCCCATCAAAATGAGGTGGAATAACAAGAAAGTGTCCGTGTTCCATGACAACCGGGGTCAAGGATCAGCTTAAAGATCAAAAGATCTAAAGATCTAAAACACAAAAGCTACCCGCTCTGATACCGCTTGTTAGAAGTTTAGACCCCTTAAACCCAAATAAATTAACCTAGATATTTAGCCAAGTGATTAACTTAGGTAAATTAAGCAATTCTAGTTTAACACAATAACAATCATATCATGCAAATATGCAGAAAATAAATAACACACGATATGATGACCCAGGACACCAAACCGGTAAAAACTTAGGGAGGATTTAATCTAGCTATCCTCAAGGTAAAAAGGAATTCACTATGAAAGAATTGAAGTTTACACAATAGCAACTTAGACCACTAACATCCTATTGCTACCTCGAGTAGGAAACTTACTACCACGACCACGTGACAGCTCCAACTCCACGGACTTCTTCTTTCCTTGAATTCTCAGCAAATCACAAGCACACCTGCTTGTATATCTTGAAGCACTTGATTCTGCAACTAAAATATTACCAAGCTTTTGACATCAATCTTGAGATTGGAAACCCTAAGTGTATGTGAAGGTAAACACCTCTAGATCTCATAAATAAGATCACAAACACCATATTCAGAACACTAAAAACATGACTAGGGTTTTCCCTTTTATACTTAGGGAAAAACATAAAACCCTATACATAAAATGGACTAGGGCTGAGTTGGAAATTCTGCAGAAAAAACATTCTGCGTGACTTTCGATCGGTCGAGTCTAATTCTCGATCGATCGAACCAGGCAGAAATGCACAGTAAATTCTGCAGTAACTCGATTCTAACTTTACATGAAAACCCCATACTTTGAGCAAGTCTAAACAAGACTAAAACAGTTTTGATCATGGTTTGCCAACATTACAAAATGAAGTTCTAATACATTAGTTCCTAATTCTTAGAACCTAACACATTCCAAGACCTAACTACGAAAGACCAGTTCAACCTAGTTATAGTTCAGCTTTAGCCTCCCCAGCCCCTAAGCAAATCACCCCATATATATAGTTGATGATCCCTTTGGCCCCCTACAGTCCCAAAAATCATCCTAACCATTATCTAGGAAAAATATGTCACCTTATTTCAAGAAACCATACATCCAACACATCTCTTATATCGAACCCCACATAGTTCATATAAAAAAATCCTCTTGCTTTAGCGATGGAAGTTTTCCCAGAAGGATGGCATTTTCTCCCAAGGCACCCGGAGAAAAACATCAAGTATTACAGGCAAATCCTCATGGAGGAAGAGTCTGCCAAAGTAGAAAATATCATGATCAAAGGGTACCCCTCAGTAGTCCTCTACCATAAGTTCATAATCACAAGTTTTATCAGCAGCAAAGAGTGGGGACAGCATCCTTCTTTGCTAAAAACTCTCAAAGGACTCAAGTCCATCACAAGTTCAAATCTCCATTACAGTTACCACGACTACATGGACGCATTTGAAAAGGTCCTCTTTTACCAGAACAAGAACTTTGATCACTCTTGGTTCTTAATGTTTGATAAGAAATTCTCCAGTCCAATACCCACATGGTTCCTTAAGTAGTGGGAAATGTTTGGATTAGTTTCGCAAATTTTCCCAAATCTCCTTCAGGATACTCTCAAGTATTTCAGCTCAAGGTATAAACTCACTCCTCATAGTGCCCAATTTCCAACCATTCTGCACATGGCAGTCAAATACAGGATTCACTGGATCAACATGTGGAACTATGACATTAATGGAAATTTATTAAACAGAGAATTCTCAATTAAGTGGTGGGACTCCCTTAAGATTGATTCAATCATCGGTCAGGTTTACAAGGATTACCCCCTCCCAGTTCAAAGAAATATAGTCACAAGATCTCAGTCTAGTCTAGACCCTTCTTAGTTCGTTGGAAAATCTAACAAAGAATTAAAAGATCTTGCCCAGCAGTTACTTCTCTAGTCAAAAGAATTACAGTCCCAAGAGCAAGAGAAAGGATCTTCTGCCTCTTCCAAAGCCTCAGCAAACTTTGATCCAAATAATCCTCTGTTTTAGGATTCCCAGGATCCAAATGATGCCTACAGGCTAGAAGATGATTAAAAAGAAGTTTTGAATAGCACCAGTCACTATTCAAAATAGTACCCCCAGACAAGCTACTATTCATCTACAACACCAGTCACTGTTGATGAACAGTAACCAGCACTCAGCCGACATTAAAGACAAGGGACAGAACACTATTCATGAACAGTGAAAGTCACTATTCATGAACAGTACCCGGCATAATCATTCAGAATCACTATTGCTTTCGGTGAAAAAGGTTTTCACCCCAGTTAAAGCAATTCACTCTCCGGATTTTCAACAATCTTCAGCAGGATCCAAGGCTCTCTTCCCCCTATATAAGGCAGCTCTTGTTTCAGTTTGAGGACAGGTCCAATTACAACAATTACCTAAAAGTTTTGATTCAAGCCCAGTTTACTTCTTGTAATCAAAATGGCAGTTTACATTTGTAATACCCCAGTCAATTTTACATTTGTAATCAGATGGCCTCAGTCGGCCTTTAGTTTGTAATCAGGTAGCCCCAGTCGGCATTTGATAGCTTCCGCATAGTCTGTAACTTATATATATATATATATATATATATATAACTTATAAACTTGAATTGTTTTTAGTTCTACAAAAAAAAAAAAAAAAAAACTCATAAATATAAAATCATTCAAAAATTATGTTTTTTATGGTTTACTTATATTGGACTCTTTGTTTTTTACACTAAATTAACTCATTTGGTACAAAAATTAAAAAAATTAGATTAGATAGGACACATGTCGCAAAATTAAACTCTAATTGAAAATCCAATTTTTACATTGAATTAACTCACTTAGCACAAAAATTTAAAAATTTAGATTAGATAGGACAAGTGGTGCAAAATTAGACTCTATTTGAATTCCAATTTGAAATCTAATTGGATTTTCTCTCAGTTTTACCTATTACTAGTCGCTAATCCGTGTGATGCACTGAAAAACTATTGACTATGAAAAAAATCCAACAACATGTAAATAGACATTCTGAAAAAAAAAATTAATTGAAATTAATCCAAACAAATAATTAATCAACCAAAAATATAGTTTTTAATAAGAAAACAAAAAATCACATGAACCTAAATAAAACGCATCTAAGGTGAAGAATTAAAATCATTCTACTGAGATGCAAATACCAAAAACCCCATGACTTAAAACTTCAAAATATATAGAATCCTCAAATTCTACTTCAGAACCAAACCAAATTCAACAAATTTATATATAACATACTAAATAAAAATTTATTGTTCCCTAGGCTTGAAAACATAGGTTGTATCTTTGATTTTTCTCCAAAAAAATAGAGATACTTTATCTGCCATGTACAATATAAAAAAATAATTAGTAGAAATTTCAACCCAAAAACCAAACCCACGATTATTAACGTGAGTCTTTTTTTTTTTTTTTTTGAGTCCTTTCATAATTTTTGTTTTTATATAGATTATCAACATTTGAGTTTGAATTTAAGTTGGACTTGTTAGAGAGATAGAGTTTCGCTTTTTGTTAAATTTTGATTAAGCAAAAATAATTTTATTTTTAATTTATTAAAAAGATAGAGTTTCACTCCTTGTTAAATTTTGATTAAATAAAATAATTTTATTTAAAAAAATTGATTTATGAGTTTGAGTTTAAGTTGGACTTATTAGAGAGATAGAATTTCACTCCTGATTAAGTTTGGACTAAAAAAATAATTTTATTTAAATAAAATGATAATTTTATTTAAATATTGTGTTGACGTAAAAAATTGTGAGGATTTCAGAAGTTTCAGTTATATATATATAGATAAATATTTATAATCTAACAGAAAAGTCATAAATTTGAACTTTAAAATAATTTAAGGTGAAAGAAGAAACTCCTAGGCCAATATGAGGCATATTGAGAGAGAGAGAGAGAGAGAGAGAGAGAGAGAGAGAGAGAGAGAGAGAGAGAGAGAGAGAGAGAGAGAGAGAGAGAGAGAGAGAGAGAGAGAGAGAGAGAGAGAGAGAGAAGTTTCCTGTTTAATAAACCAAAAGATAGGAGCGTAATGACCCGATTTTTATAGCCATGAAAGTTGATAACGTGGAATTTAGATAGTACTGCAGAAAGCTTGAAGTGAAGCCTAACACAAACATGCATGTGAGATAGAAAACAAGCACAGAAAATAAAAATTTGTTGAACGGAATTATGTCATGGAAGACGATGCGCATGTGGCTCAGACTCTCCTAGTGAGGTACCTTATAAGGCTCAAACTATTCATGATGGTATTCGTCGAGTAGCTCTCCATAACCCTTTTTTTCTGGCTTCACATTTATGATGAGAGTGATCATACTACAACAAACTTGAATTTTTTCAACGGTCACTAAAAAATGTGAATAAAACCCCTAAGTTTCTACGGTTGTACTCAACTGTCAATCAAAATAAGGAAATTAACCTACTTATTTCCACATTGGCACAACTATTGAAACCAGTGTAAAAAAAAAATTAAATAAAAGTTTTATCCACGGGCTTGATGAATGTAGAAGACAAACTACATCTTTTATCTACGGTTTTCAGCGTTGAAAATTAGAAACACGAAACTTATATAAAGTTACTGAACAAATCAAATTTTTATAGATAGCTCTCCTAGTTTCTCATTTTCTCTCTAGTAGCTCAATTCTCTCTCACACAAAACTTAGATATTTCAAAGCCAATTTCATAGCTCTCAATCATCGAAATTTCGAAGCTCTAGGTCATGGCAATTGCATAGCAATTGGTCTCTCAACGCGGTGGCTCTATCTCATCGTCACTTATAAAATTGAAGTCGAAGTCTTCCATCAACTCCTCTACTCTTCGCCTACCTCATCTAATCTCCCCTAATTTTCTAGGGTTCCAAGTTCGCCACTCCGACATGAAAATCATTTTGCGTAATTCGTCTGGATTCTTCAATGGAGGCAAATCGGTGCGTTTTTCATGTTTCATTTATAAATAGTAATATTTAGGTCATGGGAAAATTTTAGGGTGAATATTTAAATTCTCCCTCACTTCCTCTCTCTCCCCAAACCACCAAGGTTCCCTCTCTCTCTCTCTCTCTCTCTCCCTCTTCCTGTGTATATGCCTATATATAGGTTTTTGTATCTTTCTTAGATGGCTTTGTGTTTTGTTTCAGAGTCAACTACAAAGGATGGTCAAGCTAATAATGTAAGTTTCTTCTAATGTAAAGTGGGTATATGCCCTTCCTGGTCTTTGGACTTCACTATTATGCCGTCAACATAAACTTCTACCTCTTTATGGATCAAATCATGTAACAAAGTAGTGGCTACACATTGGTAAGTAGCACCGGCATTCTTAAGGCCAAATGGCATGACCTTATAGCAATACGTCCCCCATGGAGTAATGAAGGAGGTTTTCTTCATTTCTTCTGGAGCCATCTTTATCTGATTGTATCCCGAAAAACCATCCATAAATGACTGCAAGGCATGTCCTGCTATGTTATCAACTAATTTATCAATATAAGGTAAAGGAAAATCATCTTTCGAGCAAGCCTTGTTGAGATCACGGAAGTCTACACACATTCTCACTTTCCCATCCTTCTTCAGCATCGAAACCACATTAGCTAACCATTTTGAGTAGTTGACCACTCTCAGAAATCCCGCATTGTATTGTTTCTCAACTTCTTCCTTGATCTCGAGAGTCTACTCTGGCTTCATTCTTCTCAACTTCTGCTTGACCTGCTTCATGGTTGGATCTATTGGAATGCAATGTTGTACTATATCTGTATCAATTACAGGCATGTCTTCGTATGACCTTGCAAACACCTCTTTGAATTCGGTAAGTAGGGCAACTAATAGTAGCTCAATTCTCTCTCACACAAAACTTAGATATTTCAAAGACAATTTCATAGCTCTCAATCATCGAAATTTCGAAGCTCTAGGTCATGGCAATTGCATAGCTATTTGTCTCTCAACGCGGTGGCTCTGTCTCATTGTCACTTATAAAATTGAAGTCGAAGTCTTCCATCAACTCCTCTACTCTTCGCCTACCTCATCTAATCTCCCCCAATTTTCTAGGGTTACAAGCTCGCCATTCCGACATGAAGATCATTTTGTGTAATTCGTCTCGATTCTACAATGGAGGCAAATCGGTGCGTTTTCATGTTTCGTTTATAAATTGTAATGTTTAGGTCATGGGAAAATTTTAGGGTGAATATTTAAATTCTCCCTCACTTCCTCTCTCTCCCCAAACCACCAAGGTTCCCTCTCTCTCTCTCTCTCTCTCTCTCCCTCTTCCTGTGTTTATGCCTATATATAGGTTTTTGTATCTTTCTTAGATGGCTTTGTGTTTTGTTTCAGAGTCTACTACAAAGGATGGTCAAGCTAATAATGTAAGTTTCTTCTAATGTAAAGTGGATATATGCCCTTCCTGGTCTTTGGACTTCACTTTTATGCCGTCAACATAAACTTCTACCTCTTTCTGGATCAAATCATGTAACAAAGTAGTGGCTACACATTGGTAAGTAGCACCGGCATTCTTAAGGCCAAATGGCATGACCTTATAGCAATACGTCCCCAATAGAGTAATGAAGGAGGTTTTCTTCATTTCTTCTGGAGCCATCTTTATCTGATTGTATCCCGAAAAACCATCCATAAATGACTGCAAGGCATGTCCTGCTATGTTATCAACTAATTTATCAATATAAGGTAAAGGAAAATCATCTTTCGAGCAAGTCTTATTGAGATCACGGAAGTCTACACACATTCTCACTTTCCCATCTTTCTTCAGCATCGAAACCACATTAGCTAACCATTTTGGGTAGTTGACCACTCTCAGAAATCCCGCATTGTACTGTTTCTCAACTTCCTCCTTGATCTTGAGAGTCCACACTGGCTTCATTCTTCTCAACTTCTGCTTGACCTGCTTCATGGTTGGATCTATTGGAATGCAATGTTGTACTATATCTGTATTAATCCCAGGCATGTCTTCGTATGACCTTGCAAACACCTCTTTGAATTCTGTAAGTAGGGCAACTAATAGTAGCTCAATTCTCTCTCACACAAAACTTAGATATTTCAAAGCCAATTTCATAACTCTCAATCATCGAAATTTCGAAGCTCTAGGTCATGGCAATTGCATAGCTATTGGTCTCTCAACGCGGTGGCTCTGTCTCATCGTCACTTATAAAATTGAAGTCGAAGTCTTCCATCAACTCCTCTACTCTTCGCCTACCTCATCTAATCTCCCCCAATTTTCAAGGGTTCCAAGCTTGCCATTCCGACATGAAGATCATTTTGTGTAATTCGTCTCGATTCTTTAATGGAGGCAAATCGGTGCGTTTTCATGTTTCGTTTATAAATTGTAATGTTTAGGTCATGGGAAAATTTTAGGGTGAATATTTAAATTCTCCCTAACTTCCTCTCTCCCCAAACCACCAAGGTTCCCTCTCTCTCTCTCTCTCTTTCTCTCTCCCTCTTCCTGTGTTTATGCCTATATATAGGTTTTTTTATCTTTCTTAGATGGCTTTGTGTTTTGTTTCAGAGTCTACTACAAAGGATGGTCAAGCTAATAATGTAAGTTTCTTCTATTGTAAAGTGGGTATATGCCCTTCCTGGTCTTTGGACTTCACTATTATGACGTCAACATAAACTTCTACCTCTTTATGGATCAAATCACGTAACAAAGTAGTGGCTACACATTGGTAAGTAGCACCGGCATTCTTAAGGCCAAATGGCATGACCTTATAGCAATACGTCCCCCATGGAGTAATGAAGGAGGTTTTCTTCATTTCTTCTGGAGCCATCTTTATCTGATTGTATACCGAAAAACCATCCCTAAATGACTGCAAGGCATGTCCTGCTATGTTATCAACTAATTTATCAATATAAGGTAAAGGAAAATCATCTTTCGAGTAAGCCTTGTTGAGATCATGGAAGTCTACGCACATTCTCACTTTCCCATCCTTCTTCAGCATCGAAACCACATTAGCTAACCATTTTGGGTAGTTGACCACTCTCAGAAATCCCACATTGTACTGTTTCTCAACTTCCTCCTTGATCTTGAGAGTCCACACTGGCTTCATTCTTCTCAACTTCTGCTTGACCTGCTTCACGGTTGGATCTATTGGAATGCAATGCTGTACTATATCTGTATCAATCCCGGGCATGTCTTCGTATGACCTTGCAAACACCTCTTTGAATTCTGTAAGTAGGGCAACTAATAGTAGCTCAATTCTCTCTCACACAAAACTTAGATTGTACTGTTTCTAATAGTAGCTCAATCCCACATTGTACTATTTCTCAACTTCCTCCTTGATCTTGAGAGTCCACACTGGCTTCATTCTTCTCAACTTCTGCTTGACCTGCTTCACGGTTGGATCTATTGGAATGCAATGCTGTACTATATCTGTATCAATCCCAGGCATGTCTTCGTATGACCTTGCAAACACCTCTTTGAATTTTGTAAGTAGGGCAACTAATAGTAGCTCAATTCTCTCTCACACAAAACTTAGATATTTCAAAGCCAATTTCATAACTCTCAATCATCGAAATTTCGAAGCTCTAGGTCATGGCAATTGCATAGCTATTGGTCTCTCAACGCGGTGGCTCTGTCTCATCGTCACTTATAAAATTGAAGTCGAAGTCTTCCATCAACTCCTCTACTCTTCGCCTACCTCATCTAATCTCCCCCAATTTTCTAGGGTTCCAAGCTCGCCATTCCGACATGAAGATCATTTTGTGTAATTCGTCTCGATTCTACAATGGAGGCAAATCGGTGCGTTTTCATGTTTCGTTTATAAATTTTAATGTTTAGGTCATGGGAAAATTTTAGGGTGAATATTTAAATTCTCCCTCACTTCCTCTCTCCCCAAACCACCAAGGTTCCCTCTGTCTCTCTCTCTCTCTCTCTCTCTCTCTCTCTCTCCCCCTCTTCCTGTGTTTATGCCTATATATAGGTTTTTTTATCTTTCTTAGATGGCTTTGTGTTTTGTTTCAGAGTCTACTACAAAGGATGGTCAAGCTAATAATGCAAGTTTCTTCTAATGTAAAGTGGGTATATGCCCTTCCTGGTCTTTGGACTTCACTTTTATGCCGTCAACATAAACTTCTACCTCTTTATGGATCAAATCATGTAACAAAGTAGTGGCTACACATTGGTAAGTAGCACCGGCATTCTTAAGGCCAAATGACATGACCTTATAGCAATACGTCCCCAATAGAGTAATGAAGGAGGTTTTCTTCATTTCTTCTAGAGCCATCTTTATCTGATTGTATCCCGAAAAACCATCCATAAATGACTGCAAGGCATGTCCTGCTATGTTATCAACTAATTTATCAATATAAGGTAAAGGAAAATCATCTTTCGAGCAAGCCTTATTGAGATCACGGAAGTCTACACACATTCTCACTTTCCCATCTTTCTTTAACATCGAAACCACATTAGCTAACCATTTTGAGTAGTTGACCACTCTCAGAAATCCCGCATTGTACTGTTTCTCAACTTCCTCCTTGATCTTGAGAGTCCACACTGGCTTCATTCTTCTCAACTTCTGCTTGACCTGCTTCATGGTTGGATCTATTGGAATGCAATGTTGTACTATATCTGTATCAATCCCAAGCATGTCTTCGTATGACCTTGCAAACACCTCTTTGAATTCTGTAAGTAGGGCAACTAATAGTAGCTCAGTTCTCTCTCACACAAAACTTAGATATTTCAAAGCCAATTTCATAACTCTCAATCATCGAAATTTCGAAGCTCTAGGTCATGGCAATTGCATAGCTATTGGTCTCTCAACGCGGTGGCTCAGACTCATCGTCACTTATAAAATTGAAGTCGAAGTCTTCCATCAAATCCTCTACTCTTCGCCTACCTCATCTAATCTCCCCCAATTTTCTAGGGTTCCAAGCTTGCCATTCCGACATGAAGATCATTTTGTGTAATTCGTCTCGATTCTTCGATGGAGGCAAATCGGTGCGTTTTCATGTTTCGTTTATAAATTGTAATGTTTAGGTCATGGGAAAATTTTAGAATGAATATTTAAATTCTCCCTCACTTCCTCTCTCCCCAAACCACCAAGGTTCCCTCTCTCTCTCTCTCTCTCTCTCTCTCTCTCTCCCTCTTCCAGTGTTTATGCCTATATATAGGTTTTTTTTATCTTTCTTAGATGGCTTTGTGTTTTGTTTCAGAGTCTACTACAAAGGATGGTCAAGCTAATAATGCAAGTTTCTTCTAATGTAAAGTGGGTATATGCCCTTCCTGGTCTTTGGACTTCACTTTTATGCCGTCAACATAAACTTCTACCTCTTTATGGATCAAATCATGTAACAAAGTAGTGGCTACACATTGGTAAGTAGCACCGGCATTCTTAAGGCCAAATGACATGACCTTATAGCAATACGTCCCCAATAGAGTAATGAAGGAGGTTTTCTTCATTTCTTCTAGAGCCATCTTTATCTGATTGTATCCCGAAAAACCATCCATAAATGACTGCAAGGCATGTCCTGCTATGTTATCAACTAATTTATCAATATAAGGTAAAGGAAAATCATCTTTCGAGCAAGCCTTATTGAGATCACGGAAGTCTACACACATTCTCACTTTCCCATCTTTCTTTAACATCGAAACCACATTAGCTAACCATTTTGAGTAGTTGACCACTCTCAGAAATCCCGCATTGTACTGTTTCTCAACTTCCTCCTTGATCTTGAGAGTCCACACTGGCTTCATTCTTCTCAACTTCTGCTTGACCTGCTTCATGGTTGGATCTATTGGAATGCAATGTTGTACTATATCTGTATCAATCCCAAGCATGTCTTCGTATGACCTTGCAAACACCTCTTTGAATTCTGTAAGTAGGGCAACTAATAGTAGCTCAGTTCTCTCTCACACAAAACTTAGATATTTCAAAGCCAATTTCATAACTCTCAATCATCGAAATTTCGAAGCTCTAGGTCATGGCAATCGCATAGCTATTGGTCTCTCAACGCGGTGGCTCTGACTCATCGTCACTTATAAAATTGAAGTCGAAGTCTTCCATCAAATCCTCTACTCTTCGCCTACCTCATCTAATCTCCCCCAATTTTCTAGGGTTCCAAGCTTGCCATTCCGACATGAAGATCATTTTGTGTAATTCGTCTCGATTCTTCGATGGAGGCAAATCGGTGCGTTTTCATGTTTCGTTTATAAATTGTAATGTTTAGGTCATGGGAAAATTTTAGAATGAATATTTAAATTCTCCCTCACTTCCTCTCTCCCTAAACCACCAAGGTTCCCTCTCTCTCTCTCTCTCTCTCTCTCTCTCTCTCTCTCTCCCTCTTCCTGTGTTTATGCCTATATATAGGTTTTTTTTATCTTTCTTAGATGGCTTTGTGTTTTGTTTCAGAGTCTACTACAAAGGATGGTCAAGCTAATAATGTAAGTTTCTTCTAATGTAAAGTGGGTATATGCCCTTCCTGGTCTTTGGACTTCACTATTATGCCGTCAACATAAACTTCTACCTCTTTATGGATCAAATCATGTAACAAAGTAGTGGCTACACATTGGTAAGTAGCACCGGCATTCTTAAGGCCAAATGGCATGACCTTATAGCAATACGTCCCCAATAGAGTAATGAAGGAGGTTTTCTTCATTTCTTCTGGAGCCATCTTTAACTGATTGTATCCCAAAAAACCATCCATAAATGACTGCAAGGCATGTCCTGCTATGTTATCAACTAATTTATCAATATAAGGTAAAGGAAAATCATCTTTCGAGCAAGCCTTGTTGAGATCAAGGAAGTCTACACACATTCTCACTTTCCCATCCTTCTTCAGCATCGAAACCACATTAGCTAACCATTTTGGGTAGTTGACCACTCTCAGAAATCCCGCATTGTACTGTTTCTCAACTTCCTCCTTGATCTTGAGAGTCCACACTGGCTTCATTCTTCTCAACTTCTGCTTGACCTGCTTCATGGTTGGATCTATTAGAATGCAATGCTGTACTATATTTGTATCAATCCCAGGCATGTCTTCGTATGACCTTGCAAACACCTCTTTGAATTCTGTAAGTAGGGCAACTAATAGTAGCTCAATTCTCCCTCACACAAAACTTAGATATTTCAAAGACAATTTCGTAGCTCTCAATCATTGAAATTTCGAAGCTCTAGGTCATGGCAATTGCATAGCTATTGGTCTCTCAACGCGGTGCTCTGTCTCATCGTCACTTATAAAATGGAAGTCGAAGTCTTCCATCAACTCCTCTACTCTTCGCCTACCTCATCTAATCTCCCCCAATTTTCTAGGGTTCCAAGCTCGCCATTCCGACATGAAGATCATTTTGCGTATTTCGTCTCAATTCTTCAATGGAGGCAAATCGGTGCATTTTCATGTTTCGTTTATAAATTGTAATGTTTAGGTCATGGGAAAATTTTAGGGTGAATATTTAAATTCTCCCTCACTTCCTCTCTCCCCGAACCACTAAGGTTCCCTCTCTCTCTCTCTCTCTCTCTCCCTCTCTCTCCCTCTTCCTGTGTTTATGCCTATATATAGGTTTTTTTATCTTTCTTAGATGGCTTTGTGTTATGTTTCAGAGTCTACTACAAAGGATGGTCAATCTAATAATGTAAGTTTCTTCTAATGTAAAGTGGGTATATGCCCTTCCTGGTCTTTGGACTTCACTATTATGTCGTCAACATAAACTTCTACCTCTTTGTGGATCCAATCATGTAACAAAGTAGTGGCTACACATTGGTAAGTAGCACCGGTATTCTTAAGGCCAAATGGCATGACCTTATAGCAATACGTCCCCCATGGAGTAATGAAGGAGGTTTTCTTCATTTCTTCTAGAGCCATCTTTATTTGATTGTATCCCGAAAAACCATCCATAAATGATTGCAAGGCATGTCCTGCTATGTTATCAACTAATTTATCAATATAAGGTAAAGGAAAATCATCTTTCGAGCAAGCCTTATTGAGATCACGGAAGTCTACACACATTCTCACTTTCCCATCCTTCTTCCGCATCGAAACTACATTAGCTAACCATTTTGGGTAGTCGACCATTCTCAGAAATCCCGCATTGTACTGTTTCTCAACTTCTTCCTTGATCTTGAGAGTCCACTCTGGCTTCATTCTTCTCAACTTCTGTTTGACCTGCTTCATGGTTGGATCTATTGGAATGCAATGCTGTACTATATCTGTGTCAATCCCAGGCATGTCTTCGTATGACCTTGCAAACACCTCTTTGAATTCTGTAAGTAGGGCAACTAATAGTAGCTCAATTCTCTCTCACACAAAACTTAGATATTTCAAAGCCAATTTCATAGCTCTCAATCATCGAAATTTCGAAGCTCTAGGTCTTGGCAATTGCATAGCTATTGGTCTCTCAACGCGGTGGCTCTGTCTCATCGTCACTTATAAAATTGAAGTCGAAGTCTTCCATCAACTCCTCTACTCTTCGCCTACCTCATCTAATCTCCCCCAATTTTCTAGGGTTCCAAGCTCGCCATTCCGACATGAAGATCATTTTGCGTATTTCGTCTCGATTCTACAATGGAGGCAAATCGGTGCGTTTTCATGTTTCGTTTATAAATTGTAATGTTTAGGTCATGGGAAAATTTTAGGGTGAATATTTAAATTCTCCCTCACTTCCTCTCTCCCCGAACCACTAAGGTTCCCTCTCTCTCTCTCTCTCTCTCTCCCTCTCTCTCCCTCTTCCTGTGTTTATGCCTATATATAGGTTTTTTTATCTTTCTTAGATGGCTTTGTGTTTTGTTTCAGAGTCTACTACAAAGGATGGTCAATGTAATAATGTAAGTTTCTTCTAATGTAAAGTGGGTATATGCCCTTCCTGGTCTTTGGACTTCACTATTATGTCGTCAACATAAACTTCTACCTCTTTGTGGATCCAATCATGTAACAAAGTAGTGGCTACACATTGGTAAGTAGCACCGGCATTCTTAAGGCCAAATGGCATGACCTTATAGCAATACGTCACCCATGGAGTAATGAAGGAGGTTTTCTTCATTTCTTCTAGAGCCATCTTTATTTGATTGTATCCCGAAAAACCATCCATAAATGACTGCAAGGCATGTCCTGCTATGTTATCAACTAATTTATCAAAATAAGGTAAAGGAAAATCATCTTTCGAGCAAGCCTTATTGAGATCACGGAAGTCTACACACACTCTCACTTTCCCATCCTTCTTCCGCATCGAAACTACATTAGCTAACCATTTTGGGTAGTTGACCACTCTCAGAAATCCCGCATTGTACTGTTTCTCAACTTCTTCCTTGATCTTGAGAGTCCACTCTGGCTTCATTCTTCTCAACTTCTATTTGACCTGCTTCATGGTTGGATCTATTGGAATGCAATGCTGTACTATATCTGTGTCAATCCCAGGCATGTCTTCGTATGACCTTGCAAACACCTCTTTGAATTCTGTAAGTAGGGCAACTAATAGTAGCTCAATTCTCTCTCACACAAAACTTAGATATTTCAAAGACAATTTCGTAGCTCTCAATCATCGAAATTTCGAAGCTCTAGGTCATGGCAATTGCATAGCTATTGGTCTCTCAACGCGGTGGCTCTATCTCATCGTCACTTATAAAATTGAAGTCGAAGTCTTCCATCAACTCCTCTACTCTTCGCCTACCTCATCTAATCTCCCCCAATTTTCTAGGGTTCCAAGCTCGCCATTCCGACATGAAGATCATTTTGTGTAATTCGTCTCGATTCTACAATGGAGGCAAATCGGTGTGTTTTCATGTTTCGTTTATAAATTTTAATGTTTATGTCATGGGAAAATTTTAGGGTGAATATTTAAATTCTCCCTCACTTCCTCTCTCCCCAAACCACCAAGGTTCCCTCTGTCTCGCTCTCTCTCTCTCTCTCTCTCTCTCTCTCTCCCTCTTCCTGTGTTTATGCCTATATATAGGTTTTTTTTATCTTTCTTAGATGGCTTTGTGTTTTGTTTCAGAGTCTACTACAAAGGATGGTCAAGCTAATAATGTAAGTTTCTTCTAATGTAAAGTGGGTATATGCCCTTCCTGGTCTTTGGACTTCACTTTTATGCCGTCAACATAAACTTCTACCTCTTTATGGATCAAATCATGTAACAAAGTAGTGGCTACACATTGGTAAGTAGCACCGGCATTCTTAAGGCCAAATGACATGACCTTATAGCAATACGTCCCCAATAGAGTAATGAAGGAGGTTTTCTTTGTTTCTTCTGGAGCCATCTTTATCTGATTGTATCCCGAAAAACCATCCATAAATGACTGCAAGGCATGTCCTGCTATGTTATCAAG